>JXCR01121863.1:197693-214937 GCA_002079205.1 Phalaenopsis hybrid cultivar
TATATATATATATATATATATCATCAACCCGCTGAGTGTTAAGAATGGCAAACCTGCCATTTTCTAAAAAGAGGAGGAACTTCATACTTTGATGGCTGACTACAAGTTTATTTTGATTGGGAAATTTCAGCTTGTTCATCCCAAAATAGAAATTGTTAGAAATTTCTTCGAAGGATTTTCTTTCACAGATGCGCCCCTAGTGTGTGCTGCTTTTCTGCGTATTTTATGTCAATTTAAATCCCTAATAACAGTGCTAACAACTTGACCTGTCCCGGAATTACACAGTAATTTAGCTTAAAAAAATGTGGCAAAAAAGTTGACCCAATTTATATTAAGTAGTTAATGTGCAAAATCTAAATGTTATATAATATATATAAAATAGTTCACATACTAGTGGTTCTACGCAAGTGCACGTAATCCTTCTATAAAAACCCTAGTATCGATCCCACAGAGAAACACAGTAAGATATCCCTTAGGCTAATTCTAGTATACTACTATCAAGTTTTGGTTTGGAAGACAAAAATTCTTATGATAATAACACAAATCACAATATTAAAACTATAAAATTTAAAGTAAGAAAGATAAATTAAAATAAGTTTAATGAATGCTAACAAAAATGTAACTAAAAGAACTAAGTTTACTAAACTAGTCTTTAAACTTCAAAATTAAATTTACTAAGACTAAACAAACTTTTGTGACAAAGAATTCATGTTTAAGAAAACATCCTTCCCCTTTACAATGAATATATGGATAGTGATGAAATTAAAATCATTTGAATATATATATATATATATATATATANCGAGTGCTTAAAGAACATTGAATAATCTAGAGTTTGGTCTCTAATTCTGTGGTTAGGCTAGGAGGATACCATCTACCACTCCAGAGCTCCAACTACTATTTCACCTGAGGGCTAACAATCTCGCATTAGTTTCCAATCAACTGGATCAAATTGGGGATTTTGATCTGTCACCTTAAAATCTTTAATTTTGCATCCAACAAATTATATTTCCCTATTTATTTGCGCTCAACTCCATGGATGAAATCCTCCTCCATGGAATCAAATGTGATTCTTACTATGTTGTAGAAATCAAAGCCCTTTCGGAACATATGTTTCTCAACTCGTATTAACATTTCAATTTGCCAAATTGAAAAGTAAATGAAGATCAAAGTTTGATTCGTCATAAGTTTTTGACATTTAAAACAGTATAAAATAAAATCAATTCTTCACAAAATCATATATGAAAGTAGAGAGAAGGATAAAGAAGACTACTCAAAATTCATGAGAAAGATACAATAAAACATGAATTTCATTAATAAAAGCAAGTTGACAAAATAAAGAAATAAAAGAACAAAACTTATCTCACAATCCTTCCCAAGCAAATCCTTAGAAGTTCTCTTCAATCCTTTCTCTCCTTACAAGCACTCTCAATTCTCTTCTAGAAATATAATGAAGAAGAAATCTGTCACCTTTCCTCTCCTCTTTCAATCCATGAAGAAAATCTCCAAGCCCTTGAATTTCTCTCTCTCTCTCTCTCTCCCCCTTTCCTTCTTCTTACTCTCACGTCACACACACACACACACACACACACACACACCACCCAAAACTCCTCTCCAAGCCCTAGACTTTCCTTTCTTTTATAAAAGGATGCCTCCCTCCAAAAATAATTCAAAATTCCCTCCAAAATTCTATCTAAAAGTCAAATCTTTTGAATTCAAAAGACATGTCCATTGATCCAAGAGACATATCCCTTCATAAAAGAACCATCTAAAGTATCTAGAACCATTGAATCACTCCAATGGGTGTTTAGAACAAGTCACCCTTTGAAAATTTGCCCAAAAATTGTCCTGAATCGCCTTAATCTAGAAAAAGTTGTCTCTGGCGCATCATGTGCTAGTTCTAGAGCTTCATGCGTCAGTCTCTGGATTTTGGCGCATCATTCATTGCCCTACAGTAGCTCCACTATTTTGCTCCATTTGACTCCGTTTCACCCTATTTTAGTTGTGTTTCACTCCTAACAGATATACCTACAAAATAAGCATGAAAACAACCTTTCTTTAAAGTGCAATTTCATTAAAAAATATTTGAGAAATGTAAAATAGATTAAGCATAGAAAGACATATCAGAATGTTTCAAGTCTGAATTTTCTTTCTTGCTTGTTTTTACTCTAAATTCCACTATTTTTACTTTTTTTGTCCAAAAGTTCATTTCATGTACCTGAAATAAAAAATATGCAAAATACCTTCCTTTAAAGTATAATATCATTAAAAATCATTAAAATTGAGAATAAAAATATGTAAAAAGGTAGGTAATTTTTAAGCGTATCAATATCCCCCAAACTTAAATGTTACTTGTCCTCAAGTAACCCTTTTACTATATAGAAATATGACTTATGATATATATTAACTTATAAATTCTATACTTTAGTTTAATAAATAAAATAGTAAAATTTAAGAAAAATCTTTAATAGCTTAGATTCAAACTCTAAGTCTAGTAGTATTTAGTAATCAAATGTAAGAATCTGGATCTCTATTCATTTCAAGAAGGATTGTAATTTGTGATATCAAGGATACTTAGAACATTCATATTAAAAAGAACATCATGAAAAATTTACTCGTAATGCTACTAATACTCTAATACAAGTTTAGAAAATGTAATAAAGCATTTTCCTTAAGTTAATTCAAGTAAAGCCAATTTTTGATTAGGGATCTCCTCAAGCTTGTCCTCACTCATTTTTCTTTTTTTTTTCCTTTTTTTCTTTTTTTTTTATTTTTTTTTTATTTTCTTCTTCTTCTTTTTTTTACTTTTAGTATTTTTTCAATCCCTTCTTTTCTTTTTCTTTTTCAAGTGAGGATTACTATATCTGGATAGCCTTTAATAATTTTGAACTTCACTATCCCCTTCTTAAAGTCAAAACTCCTTACCTTTCTTCATTTTATAAATTCTTATTAGTTTATGATTTTTCATAAAGCTTCATTCTTTTCTTCTTACATGAAACTCTAAAATTCTTCATACTTCAAAAATACAATTTCCTTTACATTAAATGGAGAAACATAGTCTTATCCTTTCATTCCAAATATCTTTAACTTTAGAATTGACCTTCGTTGTAAAAAAAATTTACCTAAATTTGCCATAATATTTACAAACATAAATATAATCATTTAATGTTAAAATCTAATATCCAAGGTCATGTTAAATTAATTTTAAAAATATAGTTAATTAAGGACAAATAATATTTAGTTTGCTTCTTTTTTTAAAAGAAAAATTTTTCCCCCAAACTTGAATTTTTAAAATTTTTGCACTTAATTCCATAAAATGTAGCAGGAAGAAAATGTAAAAGTTGAATCTACTAACTACTACAATATCCTATCAAATTCCTCTACATGCATAATCAGGATAGAATGACTGCAGGAGAAAGTAAATCTAGCCTAAAACATGCTTGCAATAATATTNTATTTACCTAAATTTGCCATAATATTTAAAAACATAAATATAATCATTTAATGTTAAAATATAATATCCAAGGTCATGTTAAATTAATTTTAAAAATATAGTTAATTGAGGACAAATAATATTTAGTTTGCTTCTTTTTTTAAAAGAAAATTTTTCCCCCCAAACTTGAATTTTTAAAATTTTTGCACTTAATTCCATAAAATGTAGCAGGAAGAAAAAGTTAAAGTTGAATCTACTAACTACTACAATATCCTATCAAATTCCTCTACATGCATAATCATGATAGAATGACTGCAGAAAAAAGTAAATCTAGCCTAAAACATGCTTGCAATAATATTGAACTAAAAGGAAGTATACTAACTTTGAAATTTGTTTTCTTCCTACCCCCAAAATTGATTTAAAAAATGTATAACATTCAATACTAAAAATATAAGCATGAAGAAAAACAATTCAAAAATTCTATCTTTCACAAACATCTACAAGTATTCATCAAGACAGAACAATATGCAATAGAAAGTAAGTCTAAACTAAAACATGCTCGATAAAATGGAAAGAAAGGTCTACAAGCAGAACATGTATCGACATAGGAATATATATATTTATGTGTTCTCCAATTCTTTATATTATCGTAACACAAATACAAACATACATGATAAATGAGGTCAATTCTTTCTTTAACTCATTGCATCTCACTAACTTACTTCCAATTTCTAATGGAATCACTACACAAATATATTGGATACTTATAAATAATTTTATAGATTCTAACCCCAAAAATAAAATTACACCTGATATCTTGGCTCTTGAGCACCAACGCGAGGCATCATCATATCCCTTAATTAAGCACCTCTAGCAGTTATAAGGATAATGTAAATTCATCCACATGTTACTCATCAAATAAGTTAGTTATTATCAAATAAAAAAAGTAAGAGACATGATGTAACATAATTGAGATGGAATTGTCATTGTTAAAATTAATGATGTTTCTTGTAAATCTCAAGTTTGGGTGAGACCCGAGTCATAGTGGACTGGTCAATCCAACAACTACAAGAGAACATACCAGTCTAACCATAATAAGAAGTTAAGAATCACCTCCTTCATGATACATAAAAAAACAAATCAAACCACTAACAATCCAAACATCTATCAATCATCAATCAAACTAATCAATCCACACTAAAGCGAACACAATACAACACTGACAATCATAAGTTTCAAGCACACTAAATCAAACCACACTGATAACTATGGGTTGACTCCCATAAAGCACTTTATTTAACGTCGTCAGCCCAACAAATGATTCCACTAGATCAAAATTCCATTTAAGTAATCCTTGATCAATCACCCAATCTTTTCAATATCCAGGGATTCCTACAAAGTCCTCGAATTTAAAATTTTCTTTCTACTCTTCCTTTTCAGATTGATTCATATCCTTGTTCCATGTATTTCTTTCTAGATCTAATATTCTTCTAGCAATTTTCTCAATTTTCACATTAATATCATCCTTGAAATTTAAAAGAAATGGATTTTTATAAGATACTTCAAGATCTCCAAAATTTTGGATCAGATTCTCTCTAGATAATTCAAATTTTGGATCAAATTCTTCTAGGTTACTCTTTTGTTCGGGGTTGTCTTTCAATTCTTCCCTTTGGTATTGAGTAAATGGTAGAGGTGGTCTTTCTATATTTGTCTTAGTTGAGGAAATATGTTTTTCAAATTCCTTAGAAATTTTTTCAATTGTTCTTTTAATCTCCTTATCCTCATTTCTTAACTTAAAGTTCTTTTAAAACATACCCTCAAATTCTGTTCTAAATATTAGTTTGATAATTTTAAATTGCTCCTCATTCATCTCCTTATGGTTTATCGCAGGGAGACTAGGTAAAATCTCTGGTGGGTAACTGTTAACTGCACTAATAATATGCCCAGTTGGTTTTCTATATCCTTATTGTGACCTCTTAATTTTCTAGGTCATTCTTCATTTGAATGACAAAGTTTTCTAACATTAATTCCTTCTCCTCATCCTGTGGGTTGGAGTTAAATTGAGGAGGATTATTAATTCAGTTAAAAATCTGCTCCAATTGGTTTTCCATATTTATTATTACGGTCCCTTGACACTCCAGCTCACTCTTCATTTGAATAACCTCTTATAATAAATCGTTCTTCTCATTATGTGGGCTGAAGTTAAAATTATGAGGAAAAGAAAGTTCATTATTATAATAGCCATGATTATTCCAATTATATGTCCGATTAAATTGATTATCTTCCCAAAATTGATTTTCTCCTCCAAAATTATTATTCTTGTTAAAATTCAAATGATTTTCCCAACCTGGATTGTAATAATCAGAATAAGAATTATGTATCTCATGGCTATATCTTTCTATGTATTGATCCAACTTCCTCTCAATATCTACAACCTGAAAAATTATAATTATAAGCATATCTTCTTGAAAATTTTCCACTCTCTTGGGGTTTATTCTTTCAAAGCTACTAGCATTATAATCTAAATCTAAATATTCATTATATTGTCGATCCGCCATTTCTATATTAAATTCATGGAGTCTTTTCGAATCTCTCCAATAGTTCTCTCTAAATCTGACTAGCAAAATTCAAGGTCTACAGTTCCTGAACTACGATACAAATTTAAAGACTTAACTAATAGGACAGATATCAATTTTTTTTTGTATTTTTAATTTTCTTTAAAATAAACACATAATAATTAAATACACTATATAATAATACTACAAATTCCAAATATAAATCTTGTAGGTTTAACTAAAATTATCCTAAAGTTCTTACGAAAGCTTCCCCGACAATGTGTGTTGTTCTTCTGCATGTTTTATGTCAATTTAAATCCCTAATAACAGTGCCAAAAACTTGACCCAATTTTTATTAAGTAGTTAATGTGCAAAATCGAAATTTTATATAAAATATATAAAATATTTCACACAATAGTGGTTCTACATAAGTGCACGTATCGCTTCAAGTAATATAGGGCTTTATTTAAAAACCCCAGTATCGATCCCACGGAGAAGCGCAGTAAGAAATCCCTTAGGCTAATGCTAGTCTACTACTATCAAGTTTTGGTTTGGAAGATGAAAATTCTTATGACAATAACATAAATCAAAATATTCAAACTATAATAATTAAAGTAAGAAAGACAATTTAAAATAAGTTAAATGAATGCTAATAGAATTGTAACTAAAAAAACTAAGTTTACTAAACTAATTTTAAAACTTCAAAATTAAATTTAATAAGACTAAACAAAGTTCAGTGAGGAAGAGTTTAAGTTTAAGAAAGCATCCTTCCCCTTTACAATGAGTATATGGATGTGAAGAAATTAAAATCATTTGAATATATATATATATATATATATATATATATATATATATATATATATANCAATACATTAATGAATTAAATTTACACTCATATATATATATATATAACCTTATATTAATTTTTATAATAATCTCAAACTTACCTTAAGTCTTCAGCTGACTGTCCTACCCTCAAGAAGAAGGCTTTCTCTCTACTTCTTCCTGTCTTCAGCTCAATCGTGCGAGCTCCCTTCCCTTTTTCTTCGGTAGTATGGCTCTACCCAGGGCAGTAAGCAACGTCTGCTTTCTCTTTCTCAGCAATCGAGCGCGACAAGAATCCTGGTAAGGCACGAAACCCCTTCTCTTCTTCCTGTTCGAATTTTCTTTTCCTTATCGTCCTCTACAAACCTGTTTTTTCACCTTTGGTCTTGGTAAACTTAACACACGTAGAGGATTCGATTCTAGGTTTGATCCAAAGCAGTGTGTGCAACTCCTTCCTCTTCTTTTGCACCCATGAAATTGGCGCAGCCGTTTGATTAAGGCACAAAGGTTTCCGTCTTCGAGTTCTTCCCTCTCCGATTCTTCTCTAGCTCTCTCTCCTGCTCTCTCTTCGTTCTGTAATGGTTAGGAGTGAGAATGATCGAGAGATGCACTCCCCTCCTCGACTACACTTAACGAATTGTTCTGGTGGTTTGATTCAGTAATAATGTTATTATTATTTAATCTTATTATTCTTTTATTAAAATTTTAGTTATTACATCATCTGAATATTCAAGAATATGTTGTAGCTTTTGATTTTAGATGCACAAATAGAAAAAAATTGAGAAAAAATATGCTTCAAGTAGTTACAGATAATTACTCTAGCTATGTTCTTGCAGGTTTGTAATTTATTTTATTTTTTATTAGCCTCATTTGTAATTTATTTTTGTTTAATTTAAAGAATATCAGCACTTTTTTTATAAAGCTCAAATGTTAATGAAAAAAAAGACGCACGTGTATTGGACATCTTGTGCAACACATTGTATTGATCTTATGTTGGATAACATTGGAAAGATGGGTGAAGTTAAAAATACAATTTAAAAAGTTTTGGAGTTAACCGGCTACATATACAATAATCATTGGCTTATTCTTAACATGATTGAGAGATACTAATGGTGCAACTTCATTTCTCACTCTTGACAACATATATAAACAAAAAGAAAATTTAAGGCATATGTTTATTTCAAAAGAATGAAATAAGTTTGGATTTAGTGTTTGATTACAAGGAAAAAAAAACCAAGCTCATCTTTCAGATTAGTTTTTGGAATGATGTATCTTACACTTTGAAGGTTACAAACTCAATTGTGAAAATATTAAGGTTAGGTGATAAACAACCTACAATGAGTTATATTTATGATGCAATAGACACTCAAAGATGCAATCAATGGTGCTTTTAGACGAGATGAAATAGTATGTGCAAATCTTTCATATTATTGATAATGAATGGAGGTGTCAACTTCGACAACCCTCGCATCAAGTTGAATGTTATCTTATTCCATAATTTTTTTATAAGAGTAAGTTGAAGGTGCAACTAGATGCATAATTAGTTGAAGACATATATGCAATTATTATCAGATTAGTAGAAGATCTAAATGAAAGAATGATAATAGATCAAGAACTTTCTAGTTATAGTCAAGCTCATAGTCTACGCTATCCTCAACAAAAATAAGAATACTCCAGAGATGCAATTAGCGGTGCTTTTAGAGGTGATGAAAAAATGTATGAGTAAATCTTTTTTTTTTATTGATAATAGATGGAAGTGCCAACTTTGATTGCCATTACATCAGGCTGGATATTTTCTTAATCCAAAATTTTTTATAAAAACAAGTGTTAATATACAATCAGATTCAAAATTGATGGAAGACATGCAATTATTACCAGGTTAGTAGAAGATCCAAATGAAAGAATGATAATAAATTATACGATATCCACAACAGGGATAAAAAAGCTCCTTGTATGATTAATTAAAAATTTTATTTTATTTTCAATCATTAATTAAATAATTTTTTTAACATGATATTATAATTATATCAGTGGAGTGTAGGGAGATGTATGATGCATCAACCACAACTTTACAAAAATTGATTAAATATACTAATTAATTTATAAATTTGGTGCAATCATTTTTTTATTTTTTTACACATTCATATGAAAAGAAAAATCGGGGATATCAAAAGCGCTTGAATGATTTAATTTTATTAAGTACAATCAAGTTTTAATGAGAAATTCAATTTGAGAGATATTATGGATCCAATCAAATTTGTTTCAATTGAAAGTTGGGAATGATTGATTGGAAAAATAGAAGGATGCTTGTGAGCAAAAATTTGGTAACAAGGATCTTACTTGGAGACAAATTGAAGAAGCTTCGAGAGAAGTTGATCGAAGATGTTTCGTAAGGATTAGTCAGACAGAAAAGACGATAAAATTTATTCACAAGATTATGAGTTCATCTCGACATGTATCAACTTCTGTGCCAAAAAGACGATAAAATTTATTTACAAGAAGATAAATAAGAGGAAGAAACTTTTTTGAATTTTACCCGGAGGAGAAGATGATTATATGGATGAAAGGGATGATGAAGATTATTGATTTACTTTTGCTTATTTTATAAAATTTTAGGCTTAATTAGTATATTTATGTTTTAAAATTTAGTTTTGGTTGAGTTATATTTTTCTTGCTATGGTTTTAGTTTTTAATTATTGCGCTGTAACTATTAGAATTTGTTCAAAATTTTAATTTCTTGGATCATCCTCAATGTTGGCCTTTAAGTTAGGTACTATAACATATTCTTTTCTATTTTATATCAACTTTTTAATTCTTATTTTATATTTTATAATTGTTCATGAATTCATATATACATTAATAATTTTATGTAACATATTAGAGTTTTGGTTATTAAAAACACCGTTTCTCTCTACGCTTTGCGCCTTGAAGCAAAAATTAAAGCCATACACATCATATTGCGCTTTGATAACATTGCCCACTAATTTAGACCCAGCTTAATCTTTTTCGTTCATTCCACTAATTTATGTCAGCTTAATAAATTCTCTTATTTGTTCTTATTAAGTGGCACATGAAGTGTTAGCTTTGTTTTCACAACTATATGGTTCGATTTTCAAACATTGGTAATGGAACTGTGAGCAGGCACGTGAAAAGATTTTGTAGGATGATAATTTGTCAAAAAGGTTCGTAGGAAAATGTTATAATTGATGGTTGACTCGTGAACAGTGTGTTCGTGTTCTGCTTTTTCATACCATATGCAAACATTTGTGATAAACAAATATGCTCAGCCATAACATTTTCTTAAAACAAATACATACTTTTTCTTAATTTTGACCATCATTTTTGGCAAGAAGCGTTCTTTTTCTAGGTGGTGAACCTCATTGGTTTTTTTATACGTCCTCTTATTTCAGGTTTCTTCTTTCTGCAGATAGAACCCATTCGGAACTTCTTTGCTGCCCTCTTCCTTGCAAGCATCGGAATGCTAATCCATGTCCATTTCCTTTGGAATCACGTGGATATATTACTAGCTGCTGTTATTTTAGTGATCATCATAAAGACCATAGTGGTAACCACTGTTGTTAAGGGATTTGGCTACTCAAATAAGACATCACTTCTTGTAATTTTTTGCTCCATTCACCTCTTCCCTTTTATATTTACTTATTTAAGTGCTAATTGAATTATTGTATTGTTAGGTTGGCATGTCGCTGGCACAGATTGGAGAATTCGCCTTTGTTCTTCTAAGTCGGGCTTCAAATCTTCATCTCGTCGAGGTTTTTAATTGATGTCAATTTTCTCTCTTCTTTTATGTACAGCTAAATCATAAATTCTAGCAGCTTTTATTGATTCCAACTATCTCTATACTGCCCAATAGCAATATCTTGCAAATTATGCATCACACAAATAAAGATAGGTTTTCTTTGAGCATTATTTAATGCGGAAAGATTATTTCCGTGCTTCAATAAATTTCATTTTTAAGTAGACAGCGGTGCATGTTTTTATTGCTCAATCGAAATAAGCACTGTATGCAACAAAATGCTGCAACGAAAATTTTTCTTTAAAGCAAGCTGTTACCATACTGTGCCAAGAGTCATAATAAAAAATCAATATATGGATTTCATTATGGGAGCAAGAACACAGCAAAGAGGTGTTTATCATCAAGAATGTATTTGTTTTCTGATTTTGTATTAAGCTGCACTTTTACCGGTTCAAAAATTGTTTGCATGCTACGCGTTTCTGTTATCCATTTTACTACTATGATTTGTGGGCATTAACAATTATTTCGGTTGCTATACAGGGGAAGTTATACCTACTCCTATTGGGGACAACTGCTTTAAGCCTGGTATTTACACTTATACTAGAGCTAATTGTGCGTATTCAAGGGTTTCCTATGCTGAATGAGAGAGCATAAAATTCAAAGCTATTAAGTTTATGAATCTGCCGTTTATTTTCCTGATATTACAGGATCGAAAGCTACTGTGGTGCCTCACATTAAGCATGAAATCCTATATTGCATTTCTAAGCAGCGATTTTCATTCTAATGATGTTGAAATAATTTGTGAGGTCAAATTGCAGGTGACTACCCCATTGCTTTTTAAGATGATACCTGCTGTTATTCATCTTGGTGTTCTACTCCGTTGGTTCTCACCTGATGCTAATCCAGCGGAGGTACTGTATTAATTTATTAATAAAACTGAGCCTTTTGCAACCATGTCCATTTAATTTAATTGGTTTGCATTCTCCAGATGGGATACAAGGGTGAAAACCATCGCGTGGACAGTGGTAAGCGCATTACGTTAATGGTCCAAGGCTCTCATGATTCATGATAAAAAGCGAAAAGTTCATGGAGCCATGTGGAAAATCAGATTTTATTTTTCCCTGATGGGTTTCTATACTTTGGGTGAAGTACATAATCGACCAAAGGAGATCTGACTGCTGCTAAGTTGTTTTCATGGGGCTATTTGAATTATGCAACCCCAGCTTGCTTCATGTCTCAATCAAAGCTATAAGATTATGAGCAAGACAAACTCTCATTGCAAAAGCTTTAGTAGCTGTCATCCCCGTTCCAATTTTGTGTATAGTAGCCTTTTCCTATGCATGTATCCTGATTTCACAATCTTATTGGGTGTTTTCAGAAATGGAATCCCAATATCAGCGTTGAAATATTTGTAGATTATTCCTATTCTTTTTTAATTCAGTAGAAGTGATTCTTGTGCAGATTTGTGTCCTTTCTTCCCCTTGGTTAGCGCACGCGCGGCACACACAATAATAGTACTAATCAAATCTCTAACAATACATAAAAAATACTGTCAATATTAAGTTTAAAAGTGCAATATGAATTTTCATGTATAGGTATATAACACCAGTGTTATAAATATAAATATTAAATTTTAGACGTGAAGTTTATTAGTATAAAAAACCTGTTGTACGTGTGTAAATTTTCCTTAGTTTGTTATTGTTGGTAACTCTGGAGCACTGCCCAAAATGCTGAGAAAAAACTGCTTGGGATGTTCAATTCGATTTTATTATATGGTAGATGACGTCAAGGTTTTGTAGTTAGACGCGGAGAAAAAATTTGCTCCGCATATTAAATTCAATATTTTATTATATTAGAAGATATGTAATAATTAACTTCTAAAAAAATAATTAACTTAAAACATAAAGATAAGTATTCTCTTGCTGCACCGGAGGTCTAAGGGTGCTTTTGTTTTAGCTTGTGACTGTAGAAAAATTGGTTTCAGACGTTGCAAATGAAAATTTGTTATTTAGAAGTTGATATTTCAGAAGCAGTTGGTCTGTTTGAAAAATATAATTTTACAAGTGTTGTTTGTTGACATAATGACCGTAATGCCTTTAGTATAGAAACACTGTCTGATTTAAATTGTTTGGAAAATACAAATTTGAAAGTACTTTTTGCAAAATAAATTTTTTGACAATTTATCAAATTATTTTTACTAACAATAATATAATAAAGCAATTAATTGTGTACATTACCTGAAGCATTAGAAATCATCAAATCATGCCTTTGAACAACAACTCAATCACAAGAAAGCAATTAATATAAAACACCCAAAAGTTGAAACCAATGTAATAGCCTCAAATCTCCACCTAGAAAGCTGTCAATATAAAGCACCCAATAAAGTAATGTCATAAGTAAAAGTTACTACTAAAATATCAAGTGCAATTCACTCCAAACACAAATAAACAGTAGTCAAACATTGTGGTTTTCATAGAATATGCGTAAATAATGAACCCTTCTCTCGGGTGCCATGAACGTGAAAACATTCTTTTTGGCAGATCTTTGATTAGCCTCGATGAGTACAATTATAAGAGAATATCTTCATAAATTTTCCATATTTGTTCTAGTATTTTTATTACTTTAAGAATATATGAAGATTGTTATGTAGTCGTCATAACGTTGGAAGATAAGTTTGTGCATGTTGTAACTAGCTCTGATACTTGGCTTCTTAGATAAGCAAGACTAAATTTTTGCTACGACCAACCCTTGCTTTTAAAGAAGGTGATTCTCTGCATGACTAGATTCACTATGATCATTTTGGTCACGTAGTGACCTTTGAATAGGATCTATTGGGCTTTCTCAATCAACATCTGGAGAGCCCTGAGGAGTCCATAAATTCACCAGTTGCAACAACCCCACCAAACATAACATTGAGCTTATTTTCAAGCTCTAGTTCAATTCCGTCAAACCTAAAGTTATTAAGATTTTTCATAAGCTGTCATTCATGCAAATCAGAAGAAGTTATGTCAAACATTTGTACGTGAGAAGAAAATATAAATATATTTGTCTTAAAATAGATCTCACCTCTAATTTCTCATTCCACCATACTCATGATGCATCTATTGTGTTTTTAAGTGGATCCCAACCAAGTTCAGTAGATCATCTTTTGAGCTCTTTCCAAAGCTTCTATTATTTTTTTAATTGGTCTCATTTATTCTTTAATTGAGTACAGTCATACACTCTTCCAGTTCTTTCTTAAATTTTTTTTTGTAATGCTATTCCAATATTTTTTGTTGAAATGTGTTGTCCGTCTATTTCCTATCTTAATTTTCCTTAAAAATATGTCGTAAAAAGTTGGTGTTGTTTCTTTCTCTCATATAGCAGATGATGTGCCTTCTCTTATATTGCCAATTTGCTAATTTATCTGATATAATGATATCTGATTTCAAATGTTATATGAAACTAATCAAGCAATACAAAGTTTGTATATCAAATTTTTATAATAAATCATGAACGAATACCAAATAAAAAATTCAAGGGGCATTTACGACTATGCTAATCAAGAAACTCAAAGGAGAGCATATAAATGTTAAGAAACAAGCATACGGATAACATAATTCCACAAGAAAAATAAAAATTCTGATGAAGAACAAAGCTCACGATATGGATGTGAACTCCGTGCAGTGGAATCCAATGGTAATTAAAATAGAAGTAAGATTTACATATATGCCTCATGATTGTTACATATTTACATATCCAACACCTAAATTTTAATATTTATAAAGAAAATTAGCAAACTTGCTCTCAAAATTTCACTTTAATGTGGTAGCATTGCTCTCTTATCATAAATAGTCAAGGATTCTTAAAACAAACAATAAATATAGCAAAAGAAAAACATAAAAGTGAAATGAGATAGCAAAACTACTGCTAGTAACTTTTTAAAATTGAAGTCCACATTTCTTATGTATAGCTTCATGAGACCAAAGACAAGAATTATTAGGAATTCAAGCAAGGTATTTTTTTCGTTAAATGTTTTAAATGACCTCTCTTTTTTTGCATTAAAAAAATGTAAACTAATCTTCCACAAGGAGTTACATGTGCCACTTCCAGCAAAAAAATTGTAAACTTTAAGTGCAATCCTTGGAAAGTAACCACTAATTATATGGAAGTAACTTTGCTTTGAGCCACAATCACAAACAAAGGTGGTCATCATAATTTTCATTTTTTCCTAGTAGGTAGTGGTAAAAAATTCAATCACAATTTCTTTAAAAGGTTAGCTCTGTGTTCAAGAGATACAAACAGATCACAACAGAAAAAAGAGTTTTAAACTTAAATCTAATTCTGCTTTGACTTAGCTCTCTCAATTAAATAACAAGATAAATTATACTAGCAAAATAGTTTGATATCAATTGTAAACATCTACTTACTTTGAGCTAAGTTAAAAGAGAATTATGTAGAATAATATATTATCTTCCTTCAATAACTTCAAGAACACACTAGCCTCAACACATTAAATCATGAAGTCATCTAAGAAAAGATATAAAATATAAATGAGGATAACATCATAGATGCTAAACATGCTAACCTCTAAACCCTAAAATCAACCAGAACAATAACATCATTCTCGCTAAAGATCATCGTTCCCTAAACCCTAATGTGGGAGAAGGAGAAGTGGGAAGGAGAAGGAGAGAAAAAGACCATAATAATAATAATAATAATAATAATAATAATAATAATAATAATAATAATAATAATAATAATAGCAGTTAATTGAATAGACACGAAGGATAAGAACTCCTTCAGTTAAGACTTAAGAGTCCTATTAAGGTGCTCTTTACGATGATGGTTTGGTGTAAATGAAGAGAAGGAAATGATTTACCTTCGGTTAAACAAGCGAGACGTTGACGATCGAGAATGGCATCCCATGTTTCGACCTAGGGAACGACTGTGTTGCAGGTAATGATGCTAGGGCATACAAAGCTCTGAGGGTAAGTCAAGAATATTTGATGTTGCAAACATGGGACACAACCCTAGATTGCGATCCTGACACTGTTTATTTTGTTGCTGTGGTTGGTGTTGCAGTTCACTACACGTGTAATCAAACTTGTTAAGAATACATTGCGTGTGTAACCATGGTTATAAACACTGAATCAATGCACTCTATGATGAGAATTTTTTGTTTTTCATCCGATTTCATTAAAGCAATGAGTTAGAAACTGTGGGAGGAAGGAAGATAACACAAGTAGGTAAAGGGAGAAGGAGAAGCTAGAGAGAAAGAAGTACGAGGTTCCAACGACTCACCCTTTTTGGTGTTTCATCAAAAAACCGTGAGCTGGGAAAGAGAAAAACCATATTGGTGCAAGTGAGTCAATCAGATTCATGAACCGGCTTGATAAGTGGCTCGTGAAGTGAGTTCAATGAGCTAACAAGCCAAGATCAAGCCAACCCTGACTCAACTCATTAGCTTGTGAGCCGGCTCGTTTAAGAAAATATTTACATATACTATACTAAAAATATATTAAATTTCAAAACTTTATCTTTAAGGCATTAATATTTCTACTGTATATTAGATGATTTCTTATTATTTAGCTCCTAATTGTTCATTATATTTGTCAACTTATTATGAAGTTATTTTAAATTAATATAATTATCTCTCTTTTATATTAAATAGGTCGGCTCAAACTCGCAGATCTAAGCTTGAGCTCAAGCTCTAGTTCAAGTTTGAAAATATTAATCAAGCTCAAGCTTTAACCAAGGGCACAGCTCAAGCTTGGCTCAACACGTTTACACCACTAGGAAGACCTAGTGGCATTTCCACACTCTCGAAAGGCACGTGTGGCTCAAGAATAAGCTTCTCATTTTCAGAGACGTTTGGTCCAGAGTGATTGCGAGCTTGNATGTCATCAACCCGCTGAGTGTGAAGAATGGCAAACCTACCATTTTCTACAAAGAGGAGGAACTTCATACTTTGATGGCTGACTACAAGTTTATTTTGATTGGGAAATTTTAGCTTGGTCATCCCAAAATAGAAATTGCTAGAAAGTTCTTCGAAGGATTTTCTTTCATAGGGGTGATGCGCCCTTGGTGTATTTTTCTATATATTTTATCTCAATTTAAATCCCCAATAACAGTGCTAAAAATTTAATCTGTCCTGGAATTACACAGTAATTTAGCTTTAAAAAATGTGGCAAAAAAGTTGACCCAATTTATATTAAGTAGTTAATGTGCAAAATCAAAATGTTATATAAAATATATAAAATAGTTCACACACTAGTGGTTCTACGCAAGTGCACGTATCCCTTCAAGTAATATAGGGCTTTCTATAAAAACCTTAGTATCGATCCCACAGAGAAATGAAATAAGAAATCCCTTAGGCTAATTCTAGTATACTGCTATCAAGTCTTGGTTTGGAAGAAAAAAATTCTTATGATAATAACATAAATCACAATATTAAAACTATAAAATTTAAAGTAAGAAAGATAAATTAAAATGAGTTTAATGAATGCTAACAAAAATGTAACTAAAAGAACTAAGTTTACTAAACTAATCTTTAAACTTCAAAATTAAATTTACTAAGACTAAACAAAGTTTTGTGACAAAGAATTCATGTTTAAGAAAACATCCTTCCCCTTTACAATGAGTATATGAATAGTGGTGAAATTAAAATCATTTGAATATATATATATATATATATA
>JXCR01121863.1:221575-239459 GCA_002079205.1 Phalaenopsis hybrid cultivar
CCAAATAGGAGCAATCATATTCTTTACCCTCTTTTAAGTGCATAAAGAACATTGACTAATCCAGAGTTTGGTCCCTAATTTCGTGGTTATGCTGGGCGGATATTGGCTACCACTCTAGAGCTCCCGCTACTACCTCATCTAAGGGCTAACAATCTCGCATTAGTTCCAATCAACTTGACCAAATTGGTAATTTTAATCAGTCACCTTAAAATTTCTAGTTCTACATCCAACAAAGTATATTTCCCTATTTAATTGCACTCAACTCCATGGATGAAATCATCTCCCATGGAATCAAATGTGATTCTTACTATGTTGTAGAAATTAAAGCCCTTTCAGAACATATGTTTCTCAACATGTATTAACATTTCAACTGGCCAAATTGAAAAGTAAATGAAGATCAAAGTTTGAATCATCACAAATTTTTGACATTTAAAACTGTATAAAATAAAATTAATTCTTCACAAAATGATATCTCAAAGTAGAGAGAAGGATAAAGAAGACTACTTAGAATTCATGAGAAGGATACAACAAAACATGGATTTCATTAATAAAAATAGGCTTACAAAATAAAGAAATAAAAGAACGCAACTTATCTCACATTCCTTCCCAAGAAAATCCCTAGAAGTTTTCTTCAATCCTTTCTCTCCTTACAACCACTCTCAATTCTCTCCTAGAAATATAATGAAGAAGAAATCTATCACCTTCCCTCTCCGCTTACAATCTTTAAAGAAAATCTCCAAGCCCTTGAATTTCTCTCTCTCTCTCTCTCTCTCTCTCTCTCTCTCTCTCTCTCTCTCTCTCCCTCTCTCTCCCTTTCCTTCTTCTCACTCTCACGCCACTCACACACACATACACACACCACCCAAAACTCCTCTCCAAGCCCTAGATTTCCCTCTTTTTTATAAAAGGCTACCTCCCTCCAAAAAGAATTCAAAATTCCCTAAAAAATTCTATCCAAAAGTCAACTCGTTTGAATTCAAAATACATGTCCATTGATCTAAGAGACATATCTCTTCATAAATGAACCTTCCAAAGTGTCTAGATGCATTAAATCACGCCAAGAGGTGTTTAGAACAAGTGTCCCTTTAAAAACTTGTTTAAAATTCATCCCAAACTGCCTTAATCCAGAAAAAATCATCTCTAGCGCATCATGCGCCAGTTCTCTAGATGTTGGTGCATCATGTGATGCCCTACAACAGCTCTACTGTTTTTCACAGTTTTGTTCCGTTTCAGCTCCATTTTAGTTTTGTTTTGCTCCTAACAGATATACCTACAAAATAAGCATGAAAATAACCTTTCTTTAAAGTGTAATTTCATTCAAAAATATTTGAGAAATGTAAAGTACATTAAGCTTAGAAAAATATATCAAAATGTGTCAAGTCAAAATTTTCTTTCTTGCTCGTTTTTACTCCAAATTCCACCATTTTTGCTTCATTTCCTCCAAAAGTTCAATTCATGTACCTGAAACTAAAAATATTCAAAATACCTTCCTTTAAAGTGTAATATCATTAAAAATCATTAAAATTGAGCATAAAATATATTTGAAAAAGTAGGTAGTTTTTAGGCGTATCAATGGGCTTCGAAGGTGGGGCTTGTTGATTGCCACCACATTATGATTAAACTGACCTTGGAAGAAGACTATGCACAGCTATTTGCTAAACAAACAATCACTATGGAAGGTGTCTCAAATAAGATTATAAAATGGACCCTTAAGTTTGACCCCAACAAGGAACCCTCCAAAGTGCCTATTTGGTTCAAGCTACCAAGATTACCCTTTCATTTTTTCAACCCTAAAGTCCTATTCAACATTGGGCTTACTCTGGGAAAACCTTTGAAAATGGATGTCCCCATTTTGTAACTTCTCTAGACCTTCAATGGCTAGAATATTGGTGGAGAGGGACATTACTTTACCTTAGCTGGAGGAGTTTTGGTTGGGTTCAACTGTTGAGGGATTATGACAAAAGATTATTATGGAGCAGAGGCCTTATTATTGTCTCCATTGCAAAATGTTTGGTCATACCTATGGCAGATGGTACAGGCTTCAACCCCCATCAAAGAAAAAGTCTCTTGGCACTAACCTTGAGCCTGTAACTTATGTTGCTGCTGAAAATTTGAAAATTGGAAGTCATGAAGGGGTTGGCCCTAGCCACATTGTGGAATAGTCTCTGTTGGTTGAATCAGAGCCTCCCTCTTTTGTCTCTAATAATGATGAAGTAGACAACTTGGTGGAATAGCTTGCTTCTCCTCAGATTGTCCAATCTGAGCCTCTTTAGTCAATCAATAACCCAGTGGAATTGGGAAATTTGGTGGGTTTCTCTTGCCCTATTAAAGTACCATCTCTTGTGACACCCCCTGGGTTACAATTGGTGATGAATCAAGAGCTGGAGCTGGATTGACAAATATAAAAAGCCAAGAAGAAGAAGAAAATTAGTTCTGAACTTTAGAGTCTATAGGATGATTCCCTCACTGTGATTGCTAGCCCCTCTAGGGGAGGTTCTCCCTCAAGGTCTAGAAGCGGGAGAGTGAGATCTAGATCCCAACCCTCTCCCCATGGTTAATTTTCTCTGTTGAAACATTAGGGGAATTGCTCTTACCTTTTTTATCAAAAGACTTCTTCATCATAACAGAAAACATAAACTCTGGTGTATTTCTATTTTGGAACCCATGGTTCATAAAAATCCACAAAAATTGATTAGGAAGTTCACTAGTTTTTCTCATTTCTCTAATATCAATAATAAGATTTGGGTCCTCTGCAGAAATGAACTCAGCTGGTCTGTTCTGATAGATAACCCCCAATTTGTTCATCTTTCTTTCCTCATGAATGGTAATTCTGGTTTTGTGAATTCTGTGTATGCTGGATGTAACAGGCTTCTAGAATAGATTTATGGTTTAACCTCCATTCAATTAGCTCTAACATGTCTGAAAATTGGATGGTGGGTGGGGATTTCAACTGTATTGATACTTATGCTGAAAAGGTTGGTGGTAGGCCTCCCAACATCTTTAAGATCACTTCTTTCTATGAAAACATGCAAGCAGCTGGGCTTTTTGATTTGGGCTTCACTGGTCCTACCTTCACTTGGAAGAGAGACAACATTTGGGAAAGGCTTGACAGATTCTTGGTGAATGAACTTTGGCTCCAAAAATTCCTTCACACTTTTGTTACTCATTTGAGCATGGCAGGCTTTGACCACAGACCACTCCTCATCACTATTGCTGCTCCCCGCTCCTCCTCTCAAGCCTATCCCTTTCATATATATTAATCTGTGGTCTGAGCAGCCATCCTTTTTAGATTGTGTTGTTGCTAACTAGGGTGGTATACTACATGATAATCCATTGACTAAGCTCTGGTTACTGCATATCAAGGTGAGAAAGGTTCTCAGATCTTGGGGTTGGAGCTATTTTGGGGATGTGTTCTTGGCTATGGATTCTACTGAAAAAAAGGTGAAGGATCTAGAATTAGCAGTGTTGAATAATGACGAAGATGAGTATTCTTTAATTGCTGCACAGGAGAAGCTTTTCAATGCCATTGAGTGGCAAGAAAGTTATCTTAGTAAAAAAGAAGCTATTAAAAAAATTCAAAGATGGGGACAAGAACACTAAATTCTACCATGCCTATATAAAATACAAAATAAATTGCAATGCTATTCATGGTATCCAGAATTCTGTGGTTGAGTGGATTAATGAGAAAAAAGTAAATTGCCGGTGATGCTGTGTCTTTCTTCCAACAGCTATTGTCACAACCACTAGCTGACATGCTTCTTATTGACTCCAATTTGCTTAGTAAGGAGCTACCTTACACCAGAAATCTCTCTTTGACTCATCCACCTGATGAACAAGAAATTTGGGAGGCAGTAAAGTCTATTGACACTTCAAAGACTGCATGACCTGATGAATTCACAACAAATTTTTATAAGAAAGTTGGAAGATTATTAAAACTGATATAACCCATGCCATACAATGCTTCTTTCAAGGAAACAACCTCCCAAACTATTTTTATTCTTCCTGCATGGTCTTGATATCCAAACAATCAGACTAAAGCAATTTGAATCATTTCATACCTATCAACCCAGCAAAATCATTGTGGCTAGACTACAACCACATCTAGCTAAACTCATTAGCCCCAATCATATAGCTTTTGTAAAAGGTAGATCAATAGCTGATAATGTTCTCCTGGCTCAAGAACTTCTGCTTGACTTGGACAAGTCTTGTAGATGACGAAACCTTATATACATAATGAATATAAAAAAAACTTATGACACTATATCCTGGGATTTCTGCTAGAGATCCTAACTGCTAGGGGATTCAAGATAGAATTCAGTGATCTCATTTCTAGATGGTTAAAGCACAATGTACATTCTATCCTTATTAATGACCAATATTAGGGCAATTTCACTGCTACTAGAGAACTACAATTAGGGGACTCTCTATCCCCTACCCTCTTTATTCTAGCTCTAGACTACCTGTCTAGAATGCTGGACCACTATCTGCTCCCTAGCTCTTACTCCAGGTATCATCATAAATCTAACTTGGCAATCTTTCATTTAATTTATGCCAATGGCTTAATGGTTTTCTCTAGAGTTAATAAAAATGCAATTTAAAAAGTGGCCAAGTGTCTCTAGCTCTTTCAAAAACATTCTGGCATGCACTTCAATCCAGGTAAATGCAACCTGCTTTTCGACAATAAAATCTCTCCCAACATTAATAACTGGATACTTGACTTCAATAACTTCACTGAATCCCCACTCCCTCTCAAATATCTGAGGGTTCCACTCATCAAAAGAAGAACCAAACTCACTCAATTTAAGGAGGTTCTGGAAAAGCTTTTAGACCACCTCCCCAGCTAGACACACTCTTTCCTGTCCAATGGAGGAAAAATTACATTGCTCAGAAGCATTCTCACCACTTTCCCTTCTTACATACTACATGTGACTAATATGAAGAAGAACACCCAAATTCTGATGGAAAGGGTCTTTAACAGGTTCTTATGGTCAGGTCAGAGGCAACAATTCCACTGGGTCAGCTAGCAGAAGCTATCTAAACCCATCCTTGCTGGGGGACTGGGCTTTAAAGTTCTACAATAGCTGCAAGAAGTGAACCTGTGCAAAATTTGGATTAAATTCAGGTAACAGACTTCTTTATGCAAAATTAATACAAGGGAAATATTGCAAGGACATCCACCCCAATCTCGTCACCATGAAATTGGGTGATTCCAGATTGTGGACCCATATGCTAAAAATTAGAAACATGGATGAAAATCTCTTCTTATGGGATCTAGGCAAAGGCAATGTCCATTTGTCGGCGTTATTTTGGGGTTGGAGGAGAGTTGCTCATAAGAAGCTGTCGGTCGCTGGAATCAAAATCCCGTCGCCCGCTTTGGAAGGACGTTGAAGTATGAAATCAAANGTCTATCCTTTAAAACCAATGCACCACCCTTATATTGGGTTAAAGCGCCCCACACTTGTTCAACCATTTTCTTGAATTTTTTTTGGTATAGCAAGTGATGGAGAATCCTTTCTATGTTGCTCATTTCTATTTGCTGAAGCAACCTCTTGTCTTTCTTCTTTGATGTGTATGATTTCTGACTGATTGATCTCTGGAGAAGCCAATTGCGGCGCCTGTGATTTCCCCTGATAGTGGCCATAGCAGTCATGGCTATGGCTATCTTTTCTATTCTTTTCTCCAGTAGACTAACTTGCTCATCCCTTAGGAGGAGAGCCCTACGCAGTTCATCTACGGCGTTCTCTTCAGTGTGAGGTTGAGCCTCGCGTGTAGATGTGGCGGGTCAGGTTTCAATTACATGGACATCCATGAAATCTTCCTCCAAGTAATCATTGTAATCAAAATTTTCATCATCATTATCGACAGAAACTCTGTGTTCTCAAGCTAACTCAGAAATCATGATCCTGAGTTTCTTAATGTTCTCTTCAAATATTGATTCCTTGATTGCTTTAAGATCTTGAGGAACTTGATGGACATCCTCTACTTGCTCCTCCATCTCGCTGGCTATTGTTGTGACGATGTCAGATATTTCAGACCCTGGTTTCATTTCCTGCTTTTGTCCCGCGAGCTCATCAGACTGTATCGGTGCAGCGACCTTGGGTACCCATACCTTTTTCTTTTTTGATGACGATGCCTCAGGACGGAGTGTCTTAGTAGAAACATCGGTATGTCGAGGGAAAGTACACTCCCTGTGTTGTAGACCAGCTACAGTGTCAGGTAATCATCTTGTCTTTTCCTTTGGGATTCTAGAAATGTCTCCATAATGGGTGACAGGTAAGATTTTCAAACCCAGCCTTGACTTAACCGGTCGACGACCTGCAGTCCTGGTGGTAGTATAATCAGTAGTAATCACTACGGTATCAACTCTGTTCTCTAAATGCAACTAAACATGGATGTGAGTAGGTGGCACTCTAATTTTCTTGTGAGACTGTCTGGCAAACTTGAAATCCTTCAATATTTCCTTCATCAAGCGAAGGGAAATTGCATCTCTGACTCGTTTAAGTAACTTGCTAACTGAACATCCTTCTTTGGTAGCTAGCCTTTTGTAAACTGCACTAACTTGGGTGATAGGAGTAAATTTCTTTCCTTCCTTGCCATGTCCATGAAGTGGTGGTAATGCGGTGGCAATTTTTCGGATACTCTCATATCCATCAGTATCCGTCAGAGGATGGAATCTACTCCCTCGTAGGAGTGGATAAATTTCTGGTAACACTTCTTCAACTTGATGAGGCTCCTCCTCAACGGGTGTCTCCTTGGGAGCCTGGGCTTTGATGGCCCTCCAAACCCTTCTGTTACGGTTCCTTTTTTGGGTTTGGGTCAGCAGTACAGTCCTTGAACTTGATCTGATTTCAAATACGGGTGGTGGGACATTTAATCCTTCAGTAGGATCCTCAATAATCATTACTTCTTTCACCTTAACAGCAGTGGGGTTAGCAGGTTTGGCGGGTGTCGTGGCGGTAGTAATTTTAGACTTCTTGCAGGCTAGGAAGTCTTGAAGGCAGTTCAGGTTGAATTTTGCAAACGGTTCTTGTATTTCTGATGCAGCGATCTTCATTACCACAAACGGGGCTTTCTCGAGGATGGCATCAAGATCCTCCAATCCAGCTCCAACTTTGATGTTTGGAGCGAGGTTGCGGGCTTCATGGCTCATTGGCAGGTTGCAAGAAAAGGTCAGCGTTGGGTAGGCCATTACAACAGGCTTGAAAATAAAAAGTTTTAGAGTTAGCTATATGGTCAAAACCTCATGATTTTTAGTGCAAGCACTAAAATTAGAGGTTGATCTATAGACCGGGCGGGTCTTAATTTATGGGTATTTAAAAATTTTGTTTAAGAAAAATCAAGAGGTGTAAAATTTAAATAATGTAAGAAAATTTCAAAGTGCGTGCAACACAACATGATTTGCAAGTAGCAAATCAAATTTGGAAGGGAGATGTGAAGTATTTTAGAACCCAGTGCAGAACCCATTAGTGGCAGACAATGCTCAGGTGGAACTAGTCCACCGACACACCTATTGGGTCCGACCCCATAGGTGTGTCGGTGGACTTAATGGCCTTCTGAACCCCTCTGTTCAATGATGGTTGAACAGCTAGTACTGAAGGATAATTTGGTCCAAGAGGGACATGAACACATTACCAATGTGTGAAGATAATATTTTTTGATTTGTATGGAGAGAAAAGCTTGTCCCCAGTGGAGTTGCCAGAAGCTGTCGACGCTATTTTTTGGTAGAGGAATTGCACGTAAGAAGCTGTCGGTCATAGGAATGAAAATCCCGTCGCCCGCTTCAGAATGACGTTTTAATTTACATATATATTTAGTTTTAGAAAAATAGGAAATCAAACTGACCTCATCTTTTTTCGTAGTTTAAATGAAAGAGTGTTGTACCTCAAATCCTGTATCTATCCCGAAGGATAAACACAAGGGCACTGTACCTCAAATCCTGTATCTATCCCAAAGGATAAACACAAGACTTGAGGATGAGGCTAATAAAAAAAACTAAGGAAAGTATGACGTCTGTTTGGTCTGCGAAACCTTTGTATTTTCCCACAAGTTCCTAGCATTGTACTTCAAATCCTATATCTATCCCGAAGGATAAACACAAGACTTGAGGATGAGGCTCGATCAAATAGGATCCTGTATCTATCCCAAAGGATAAACACAAGACTTGAGGATGAGGCTCGATCAAATAAACTCCTATATCTATCCCGAAGGATAAACACAAGACTTGAGGATGAGGCTCGATCAAATAAACTAACAATATATGACATCCGTTTGGTCTGCGAAACCTTTATATTTGCCGAAAAGTTCCCTTATTTTATGTAAAGTATTAAATATGGTTTATACTAAGATGGGTTCGGACATGCTTTCCATAAGGGCAAGCCCCTATAGTTAATTACATCTTAAATGACCAAAGTCACCTAAGAAGACTCTGGGTAAGCCCCTATAGTTAATTACATCTTAAATGACCAAAGTCACCTAAGAAAACTCTCGATAAAATGAGAAATATTATCTTCAAGGAATTTCAAAGGGTAGGACTCTTCAACGAAATCGGACGTAGAGTAGAAATATTATCTTCAAGGAATTTCAAAGGGTAAGACTCTTCAACAAAATCGGACGTAGAGGTGGAAAGATTATCTTCAAGGAATTTCAAAGGGTAGGACTCTTTAACGAAATCAGACGTAGAGGTGTGAATATTATCTTCAAGGAGTTTCAAAGGGGAGGACTTTTCAATGAGATCAGATGTAGAGGTGTGAAAGAGAATTTCAAAGGGTAGGACTCTTCAACGAAATCGGACGTAGATGTGTGAAAGGGGACTAGTTCAAATTTGGAACATTTTTATTGTAGAATAAAAATTTCAAAGGGTAGGACTTTTCAATGAGATCGGACGTAGAGGTGTGAAAGGGGATTGGTTCAATTTCAAAGGGTGGGTCTTTTCAATGAGATCAGTCAAAGAGGTGTGAAAGGGGATTGGTTCAAATTTGGAACATTTTGATTTAGAGTACAAAGGAGGCAGAATTAAGGGAGGTCATGGACTCAGAGGAGAACCTTGGTGATTTACTAAGCTATCCTAATGTTTGGCTTCAGTTTTGAGAAGAATTATTTAGGTGTTTCATCCTATCAATTTTATTATTTAGGGCTTACAATCGTGTGAAATGATCACACAACTAGCTTGAAAGATATGAGGATTTAGGTTGTGACAAACGACAACCTCAGAATCCTAAGACAAGTTAGGAATTATGTTATATAACAGGGAAATACAAAAGACCTAAAGATAAGGTGAGGATTTATGTTACATAATAAAGCAATCTCAAAGTCTTATGGCTTTGTTGTTTACATATAAGGAAAGAAGATTGGTTTAGTTGGGGAAGATAGGTTTTGCTGTTGAAGATGACTGTGCTGCCCACCATTCTAGCTCCAGGTTCCTTTCGCGACGAGTTTGAGTTTACTATCGTGTCAAGTTATGAGGTTAAATCAGGTGGCCATATGGCTAAGGTTCTTTAAATTTTATGGGGGGCATATTAAAGATGATTAGAGCGACACAGGTTAGGATCCTACGATTCTCTCATTCTGGCAGCACTATTTTCTATTGAATTCACTTAGTTCAAATGAATTTATTAAACTCAACATAATGAGTTCCATAATTTCATTTAGATAGTGGGAAGCATCGTTAGCAACTGTAGGTCACCTCCTCCAAGGAATTTCTGATCGTCCAGTAGAAATTTCTTGATTTAGTTGAAGTTGTTTTTTAATCAAAACTCAACTTAATGAGCGACACCGGTTTAAAAGACACCTTAGTTTTAATTGATATCTACTTTTCTAATCCTTATTTAAATGAAACTTGATTTAGCCTAAGTCACTACAAAGCTCTTAGGACATAGGTGAGTGTCTTATTTAGTGTTGAAAAGGTTAAGCTTTAGGTGGTCATGATTCAAGATTTGAATTTTATTTGGAAATCAAAATAGGGGTATTAAATCATTGACTTCAAAAGTCATACCCCTAAGTCCTGGGTTCATTTTATTTTAATAAACTTCCAATTTTTAATAATTTAGAAATTTATTAACTTATCTTTTCAATTAAGAAAGTGAGGTTAGTTTCTATCAATTAATCCCTTGTGTTTCAAACATCCAACGAAAGTGAGGTTGGTTTCTACCAATTAACCCCTTCTATTTCAAACATCTGAATTAAGATCAGAGGTTAATTTTTGAATGACTTATTTTATTCGGATTATGTCAAGAATCCTTAAATTTCAAGAAATTCAGAAAATAAAGAGGAAAGGACAAAGAATAATAGAAGATGGAGAAAGAAAACATTAGGTGATAAACCTATAATGGAAATCTTTAGATCATGTCATTACAAAAGTTTTCCAAGAAAATTTTGTAACCAGAGATTTTGTTTTGGTCCTTTAAGTCTCCTATAAGTGCAAGATTCTATAGTTAATTACAACTTAGATAATTATCTTAGAACACTCCTGATTAACGTCAAACATTCATTTTGAAGAGATGAAAATTAATCGCTCAATCTCAAGAAAATTTCAATGTATGTCGGAACTTAATTTTGTGATTGTACTAAAAGTTTTAGGTTTTATCATTGTCCGGAAAGTTTTAGGTTTTTTCATTGTCCTAAAAGTTGTAGGTTTTGTCATTGTCCTAAAGTTGTAGGTCTTTTCATTGTCCTAAAAGTTGTAGGTTTTATCATTGTCCTAAAAGTTTTAGTTTTGGTTATTTTGTTTATGTCATTTTGTTTTGTTTTATTTGTTTCTGGTTTTGTTATCTTGAAATTTCTCCTTCGAATGTCTTCTTGCAAAACAGAGTTAGCACACTCTATAACATGCAAAAGAAATCTAGAGCGAAATTTTATTTTCATATCTTCAATAAACCTGTAAAAGAGAATATGATTAGTATAGAACCATATTGTCAGATTTATCACTTTTAGTTGGTCATTTTATTTGGTTGAATAATTCTTAAACGACCCGGTCAAGATGTCTATGACTCCGTTGTCCCAGAGCCTTGAAGTATTCAGATTTTCTTAGTCCAAAAGGTGTTTAAACTAAGACCGGAAGATTCTTTTCAGCAGCGACATATTGCCTCGTCCAAGAAATCTTTGTAAATCTTAACATAGATGTTTAAGTTATATTTTTATTTCTTTCAAGATGAATTTTATGTCATTTATGTCGGTGAGTTAGATTTTTATGATGTCATTTGTTTTAGGTCATATGTCAATTCGACTTGAGAGTTTAGTTGAATCCTAAGATTTATGTGAAATTGAAAATGATTCAGGTTCAATGTAGGTAGAACCTAGATTTTTATGTCCAATGTGGATAGGATTTAAGATTTTCTAGGTTCAATATAGGTAGAATCTAAAGATTAAAATGGTTTAAGTCCAATGTAGTTAGGACTTAAGATGTTTTAGACTCAATCAAGATAGAACCTAAGGATTGGAAAAAGTTGAAGTCCAATATAATTAGGACTTAAGATGTTTTAGGTTCAACGTAGGTAGAACCTAAAGTTTTAAGTCCAACGTGGATAGGACTTAAGATGTTCTAGGTTTAATATAAGGAGAACCTAAGAGTTGAATTGACTTAAGTCTAATGTAATTAAAACTTAAGGGTTAAATTGAGTTGGGTTTAATTTTTATTGAACCTAAAGTTTATGTTGACCTAAGTTCAATTTGACTTGAACCTAAATTTAAGGTTTAATCTAATGTTTGGGTTAACTTGAGTTTAAGTTAGGTTAAACTCAAGTCATGTTTTCTTTGAATTGTTAAAACACAACTAGGGTTAGGCCTAAATTTGGTAATGTTTAGTTGATTAATTAAATTTAGTATGAGTTAAGCCTAATTAAATTAAGGTTAATTGAACCTAATTTAGGTAAGGTTTAATTGATTAATTAAACTTAATATGGGTTAAGTCTAATTAGGTTATGGTTAGTTAAACCTAATTTAAGTAAGGTTTAATTCATTAATTAGAATTAATATGGGCTAAGTCTAATTAGGTTAAAGTTAATTAAACCTAATTTAGGTAAGGTTTAATTGATTGATTAGACTTAATATAGGTTAAGTATAATTATGTTAAGGTTAATTAAACCTAATTTAGGTAAGGTTTAATTGATTAATTAGACTTAATATGGGTTTAAGTCTAATTGGGTTTTGGTTAGTTAAACCTAATTTAAGTAAGGTTTAATTCATTAATTAGACTTAATATGGGCTAAGTCTAATTAAGTTAAAGTTAAGTAAACCTAATTTAGGTAAGGTTTAATTGATTGATTAGACTTAATATAGGTTGAGTATAATTATGTTAAGGTTAATTAAACCTAATTTAGGTAAGGTTTAATTGATTAATTAGACTTAATATGGGTTTAAGTATAATTGGGTTAAGGTTAATTAAATCAAATTTAAGTAATGTTTAAATGATTGATTAGCTTAATATGGGTTAAGTTCAATTAGGTTAAGGTTAATTAAACCTAATTTAGTTAATGTTTAATTGATTGATTAGCTTAATATGGGTTAAGTCTAATTAGGTTAAGTTTAATTAAACATAATTTAGGTAAGGTTTAATTGATTGATTAGACTTAATATCGTTAAGTCTAATTAGGTTAAGGTTAATTAAACCTAATTTAGATAAGGTTTAAATGATTGATTAGACTTAATATGGGTTAAGTCTAATTAAGTTAAGGTTAATTAAACCAAATTTAGGTAAGGTTTAATTGATTAATTAGATTTAATTTGAGTTAATTCTAATTAGGTTAATCTTAAGAAAACCTAATTTAAGAAAGGTTTAATTGATTCGTTAGAATTAATATGGGTTAAGTTTAATTAGGTTAAGTTTAATTAAACCTAATTTGTGTAAGGTTTAATTGATTGGTTAGACTTAATAAGGGTTAAGTCTAATTAGTTTAAGTTTAATTAAACATAATTTAGGTAAGGTTTAATTGATTGATTAGACTTAATATGGGTTAAGTCTAATTAGGTCAAGGTTAATTAAACCTAATTTAGGTAAGGTTTAATTGATTGATTAGACTTAATATGGGTTAAGTCTAATTAGGATAAAGTTAATCAAACTAAATTTAGCTAAGGTTTATTTAATTGATTAGGTCTAATAAGGGTTAGAACTAATTAAGATTTGTTGAGTTAAACCTATTGTTGTTAAGGTTTAACTAATGTTTAATAAGGTCTAAATGTGGTTTAAAGCTAATTAAGTGTGTATTGAGTTAAACCTAATGTAGTTAAGGTTTAACTTGATTTAATTTGATTTAAAGGTGGTTTAAACATAATTTGAGTTTTGGGTTCACCTAGATGAAATCTAAGTGTTTTCTTTGACTTGACTTTGTCGGCGCTATTTTTGGTTGGTGGGGAGTTGCCCGTAAGATGTTGTCGGTTGCTGGAATCGAAATCCCATCGCCCACTTTGGAAGGAAGTTGAAGTTTAAAAAAGTATGAAATCAAACTGACCCCATATTTTTCATAGTTTAAATGAAGGAGCACTATACCTCAAACATGTATCTATCCCAAAGGATAAACACAAGACTTGAGGATGAGGCTCGATAAAATAAACTAAGGATCCGAAGGACAAACACAAGACTTGAGGATGATGCTTGATTCAATAAACTAAGGAAAGTATGATGTCTGTTTGGTCTGCGAAACCTTTGTATTTGCTGACATGTTTCCCCTATTTAATATAAAAGATTAAATAAGGTTTATATTACGATGGGTTCGGACATGCTTCCTACAAGGTCAAGCCCCTATAGTTAATTACATCTTAAATGACCAAAGTCATCTAAGAAGACTTTCGATAAAAATCAGGAAATATTTTCTTCAAGGAGTTTTAAAGGGTAGGACTCTTCAATGAGATCGGACGTAGAGCTGTGAAAGGGGATTGGTTCAAATTTGGAACATTTTACTATAGAATCCAAAGGAGGAAGAACTTCGGGATGTCATGGATCCTAGAGGAGAACCTCGGTGACTTCCCAAGCTATCCTAATGTTTGGTTTAAATTTAGAGGAGAAATATTTAGGTGTCTTATCCTGCCATTTTTATTAGTTAGGGCTTACATTTGTATGAAATGATCGCATAAATAGCCTGAAAGATATGAGGATTTAGGTCGTGGCAAACGACAACCTCGGAATCCTAAGACGAGTTAGGGCTTATATTGTATAGCAGGGCTATACAAAGGCCTAAAGATAAGGTGAGGATTTACATTGCATAAGCAAGCAATCTCGAATTCCTGTGGCTTTGTTGTTTATGTCTAAGGAAGGAAGATTGGTTTAGCTGGGGAAGACAGGTTCTGCTGTTGAAGATGGCCATGCTTCCCACCATGCTAGCTCCAAGCCCCTGCCACGACGAGTTTGAGTTTTCTAGTGTGTCAAGTTATAATGTCAAATTAGGTGGCCCTATGGTTGATGTTCTCTAAATTTTATAGGGGCATATTAAAGTTGATTAGAGCGACACCAGTTAGGATCCTACGACACCCTCGTTCCGGCATCATTATTTTCTATTGGATTCACTTAGTCTAAATGAACTTACTAAACTCAACTTAATGAGTTCCATAATTTCATTTAGACCGTGGGAAGCCTCGTTAGCAACCGTAGGTTACCTCCTCCAAGGGATTCCCGATCATCGAATAGAGACATCTTAATTTAGTTGCAATTATAGTTTTGTGTGATGTTTGTGATTAAATTTTGAGTTGTTTTATATTTTGAGTGTTGTGGCGGTGGATTTTATCTTAGTTGATTTTAGTTTTTGTTTTGGTTTTGGTTTTAGTTAACATGCAAGTTTATGTTGTTTCCATACATGCAAGTAAATGCAAGTATAAAAAGAAGCAACGTAAGCATAAAGCATGCAAGGAAAAGGCACAAGAAAGACGGTACTATTAACTATAAAAGCGTACCTGGCGAGTCTTCTCGTTCCACCACCTGAAACTTTAAAATGCATGTGATGGCATTTATGAAGAGCAGGAAAACTAAAGTTCTCGTGGTTTTCCTAACTCTATGTTGTATTTTGGTGGGTCCTTAGGAGTTTAATTAAGGATGATTTTGTCAAGCAAAACATATTAATTTTAGTAGATCTCCAAGGTATCCAATAGATCTATAGAAAGAAGCAGGTATGTGGTACTCTCTCGCTGCCTAGTGAAAAATCCCAAGTTCTTTTAAACTTATTATGTTGCTTGATAATTCATCTTGTAAATTCCCTTAATGCTCAGTGAACACTGATGTCTCAATTATCCCTAAGAATAGTGTAATTATCACTTGTGATTCAATTTAAGAATTATGTGGGTGAAAGCGGCAAGGTAGTGTTGTTGGAACACTTGGACAAATTTTAACCCTAATTGGGCTTCATGGTTTTTCAAGAATGTTTGATTATGTTATGTTTATTTCTCTAATCCTCATTTAGTCAATTATGATTTGGCCTAAGTCACCACTAAGCCTTTGTGACCTAAGTGAGTGTGTTAATTAGTTTTGAAAAGGTTAAGCTTTAAGCCTTCATGATTCATGATTTGGATTTTATTCGAAAATCAAGATAGGGGTATTAAATTGATTAATTATTGACTTCAAAATTCATACCCTGAAGTCCAGGAACATTTAATTTTAATAACCTTCCAAATTTTTAATCATTTAATTTTAATAACTTTTCTGTTTAATGAGGAAAGTGAGATTGGTTTCTACCAATTAACCCCTTGTGTTTCAAGCATCAAATAAATTGATTAANGTTTGGTTGAATTCTTAGTTTTATGTGATGTTTGTGATTAAATTTTGAGTTGTTTTATATTTTGAATATTGTGGCGGTGAATTTTATCTTGGTTGATTTTAGTTTTGGTTTTGGGTATGTGGCTATCCCTATGGTTTTAGTTTTCATGCAGGGTGACATCGTTGTTTAGCATGCAAATTTATAGGTATAAAAGTACAGTATGAAAGTTCAAGAAAGACAACGACGAAAACTGTAAAAGTGTACCTGGCGAGTCTTCTCGTTCCACCACCTGAAACTTAAAATGCATGTAAGGGCATTTATGAAGAGCATGAAAAATAGAGTTCTGAGGGGTTTTCCTAACTCTATGTCATATTTTGGTGAGTCCTTAAGGCATTTTATATGAAGCAGGAAAGTAAAGTTTTGGTGACCTACCTAAACCTAGGTCATATCTTGGTGGGTCCCTATTAGTGCATTTTATATGAAGCAGGAAAGTAAAGTTTTGGTGACCTACCTAAACCTAGGTCATATCTTGGTGGGTCCCTATTAGTTTGTAAAAGTGTACCTGGCGAGTCTTCTCGTTCCACCACCTGAAACTCAAAATGCATATCAGAGACAGTTTATGAAGAGCAGGAAAAGTAAAATTTTGATAATTTTCCTAACCCTATGTCATATCTTGGAAAGGTAAAATTTTGGTAATTTTCCTAACCCTATGTCATATATTGTTGAGTCCTTAAAAGTTGCGAATCTTCTCGTTCCACCACCTGAAACTTAAAATGCATGTTAAGGCAGTTTATGAAAAGCAGGAAGGAAAAATTTTGGCAATTTTCCTAACCCTATGTCATTTCTTGGCGAGTCCTTAAAAGTTTAATTAAGGATAATTTCATTGAGCGAAGAATATTAAGTTTAATAGGCCTCTGAGGTANTATTGGTTCAAACTTAGAACATTTTCTTGTAGAATTCAAAGGAAGGAGAACTGGGGGATGTCATGGATCCAGAGGAGAACCTCGGTGACTTCCCAATCTATCCTAATGTTTGGTTTCAGTTTTGAGGAGAAATATTTAGGTGTTTCATCCTGCCAATTTTATTAGTTAGGGCTTACATTCCTGTGAAACGATCACACAAATAGCCTGGAAGATGTGAGGATTTAGGTCGTGACAAACGACAAACTCAGAATCCTAAGACCAGTTAGGGCTTATATTGTATAGCAGAGCTATGCAAATGCCTAAAGATAAGGTGAGGATTTACGATGCATAAGCAAGCAACCTCGAAGTCCTATGACTTTGTTGTTTAAGTCTAAAGAAGGAAGATTGGTTTAGTTGGGGAAGAGAGGTTTTGCTATTGAAGATGGCCGTGTTGCCCACCATGCTAACTCCAAGCTCCTTGCCGTGATGAATTTGAGTTATCTAGTGTGTCAAGTTATAATGTCAAATTAGGTGGCCCTATGGTTGAAGTTCTTTAAATTTTGNGCGAAATCGGATGTAGAGGTGTGAAGGGGGATTAGTTCAAATTTGGAACATTTTATTGTAGAATCCAAAAGAAGACGAACTAGGGGATGTCATGGATCCAGAGGAGAACGTCGGTGACTTCCTAAGCTATCCTAATGTTTGGCTTCAGTTTTGAGGAGAAATATTTAGGTGCTTCATCCTGCCAATTTTATTAGTTAGGGCTTACATTCGTGTGAAATGATCACACAAATAGCCTGGAAGATATGAGAGTTTAGTTCGTGACAAACGACAACCTCGGAATCCTAAGACGAGTTAGGGCTTATATTGTATAACAGGGCAATGCAAAGGCCTAAAGATAAGGTGAGGATTTATGTTGCTTAAGCAAGCAACCTCGAAGTCATATGGCTTTGTTGTTTAAGTCTAAGGAAGAAAGATTGGGTTAGCTGGGGAAGACACGTTCTGCTGTTGAAGATGGACGTGCTGCCCACCAAGCTAGCTCCAAGCTCCTGCCGCGACGAGTTTGAGTTATCTAGTGTGTCAAGTTATAATATCAAATCAGGTGGTTCCTATGGTTGAAGTTCTTTATATTTTATGAGGGCATATTAAAGTTGATTAGAGCGTCACCGTTTATGTTTGAAGTTCGTTAAATTTTAAGAGGGCATATTAAATTTGATTAGAGCGACACCAGTTAGGATCCTACGGTTCCCTCGTTTCGGCATCACTATTTTCTATTGGATTCACTTAGTCCAAATGAACTTACTAAAC
>JXCR01121863.1:255922-281917 GCA_002079205.1 Phalaenopsis hybrid cultivar
TTTATTATTGTTGTGATTTTTATGAATTTTTAATTATTTTAAATATTTAAAAGAGGCTAAAAATTAAGTTTTTATTTTAAATATTATTTTATTTTTATAAAATATCTCTGATCACAGAGAACTCAAAAAACTAAGTTTCATAATTTTTTTGAGTTATATTTTGATTTTTTAAAAATCATTTAAGTGTTAAGAGTGGTATTTGTCTTTAAAAATCAATTTAAGTTATTATATGAACTCAAAATATTTTGAAACTTTTATGATGAGTTCTCTGGATCATAAATCACAATGAAGATCAAAAATCAAGTCATTTAAATGTTTATATTTTTCAAAATTAATTATCTTAGTGATTTAGTATTTGGAAAATTTAAGGATATTTTAAATGACTTGACTCATGAAATTATTTCCAAAGATTTCTCTGGGCATGGTAGACCTTCCAAAATTTTCTTGGGATTTAATAACCAATATGCTAATTTATATGATTATTTTAAGGAAATGATGTGCAATAAATTGAAAAATATGGATCTCTTTATAGGAACCTCATCTGACTTTGGGAAAATCAGAGAAAGTTCCCCCTTACAGAGGCTACAATATGTCAAAATTTCAAGCCAAGGTCATGTGTCAATATGCATGAAGAGTCAAATGATTCCAAATAGTATTTAATTAATTAAAAAATATTTTATGCATCAAATGGACTTGAAAAGTATTCCACATTATTCTCCTCTGTTCACTAAGCAAGAGGGTATTTTTATTTTATTTTTGTGATTTTTGTACAAAAAGTTATGTATTTTTGAAGTTTTGGGTATTAAATAAATAAGAAAATACCCCTATTTTTCTATTTAAACCGCGTGTGCCACCTCAACCTACGACGGCTCCGAAAGCATGTGTGGCGCGCTCTGGTTGGACGCCGCCGTCCACGTAGCTTGCTGACTCGGCCTGCTATTCACGTCCGAAAGCATGTGTGGCGCGCTCTGGTTGGACGCCGCCGTTCATGTAGCTTCCTGACTCGACCCGCTATTCATTTCTCGAAGCACCGTCCGGCACGATCTCCCCCATCTATTTGATACACGCTTGATCGAACGACTCCCCGTCATCGTCCTCGATAAAATGATCATGTGCCCGTCTAGACTAAAACCTTAAGATCTCGGCCTAGACTCAACCAAATCACTTCGGGTTTGATATTATGGACTCGTCTAAGTGAGACGAACACATCTATATGTCTAAGGTACCATAAAATCAAGTTTAAGTAAATGGAGAATCAAAATAAGCTCGGGAGGAGGAGGAGTTTTATACCTTTACTCTGAGAAGGGAAGCTTCGATCATAGGTGCTCGACACGTTCGTTGGGGTCCAAGGATGCTAGGGATTGAGTCCCTGGCCTTAGTATGAAGTCTAGGTATGAATTCTACCAAGCTCGATTTCAGTTGTTGGTCTAGAGCTATGGTAGAGGCTCTGTGGATGGGGGATTTGAGGGGGCTCTGGCTTCTTTCACTCTTGTGAAGGTGTGGGCACAAGCAATTAAAGTTTGGTGGAGTGTGGAGGTGTATTGGGTTCTGTCCTGGTTTTCGGTAAGGTTTCAAGCTTAAAATTGGGCTCCGACAAGGGGGATGGGTGAGGAAAGATGGTTTTCGGCAGGGTCGAGCTCAAAATTGGGCTCCGGCAATGGGAATGGGTGAGGGAAAGTGGTTAGAATGCAACAAGGTTTCAACCTCAAAATTGAGCTCTGGCAAGGGGAATGGGTGAAGAAAAATGATTGGAATGCACTGAGGGGATCTTAAGGAAGCTCTGTGTGAAGTTTGGAGAGGCCTCTCTGAGAAANGGCCATTAGGCCGGCCGGCCGGCCAAGGGGAGGTGGCTAGGAGCTCAGGGAACCCAGAGGAATCCATCACAGCAGGTCGACCGGCCAGGGGGAGGTGGCTAGGAGCTCAGGGAACCCAGAGGAATCCATCACAGCAATTCCAGCCAGCCAGGGGGAGGTGGCTAGGAGCTCAGGGAACCCAGAGGAATCCATCACAGCAATTTATTGCAATATGTGTTTGGATTTGGCAAAGATATCTTAAGCATGTGCATTTTTGGAAATAAGATCCCTAAATTTGGATTTGGCAAAGATATCTTAAGCATGTGCACTTTTGGAAATAAGATCCCTTAATTTGGGGGACCTTTGGGAATTTGGGGGACCTTTGGTCCATGGCTTGATTTAGGTGATTTCATGGTGTTTGGACTGGTCACTTTGGGGGACCTTTGGTCCATGGCTTGATTTAGGTGATTTCATGGTGTTTGGACTGGTCACTAAGTCGATCCCTTAATTTGGGTGACCTTTGGTCCATTTCTTGATTTAGGTGATTTCATGGTGTTCGAAAGTCCAACTAATGGCTGTGGTGGAGTTAATTTGGTGGCTTTAAGGTGGTTAGGTCACATATAGGGGGACCTTTGGTCCATGGATTGATTTAGGTGATTTCATGGAAAATAAGATCCCTTAATTTGGGGGACCTTTGGTCCATGGCTTGATTTAGGTGATTTCATGGTGTTTGGAAACTAAGTCCAACTAATGGCTGTGGTGGAGTTAATTTGGTGGCCTTAGGGTGGTTAAGTCACATTTAGTGCATGGGTCCAACTTTGGGGGACCTTTGGTCCATGGCTTGATTTAGGTGATTTCATGGTGTTTGGACTGGTCACTAAGTCGATCCCTTAATTTGGGTGACCTTTGGTCCATTTCTTGATTTAGGTGATTTCATGGTGTTCGAACTGGTCACTAAGTCCAGACCTTTGGTCCATGGCTTTATTTAGGTGGTTTCATGGTGTTTGGACTGGTCACTAAGATAATGGCTGTGGGGGAGTTAATTTGGTGGCTTTAAGGTGGTTAGGTCACATTTAGTGCATGGGTCCAAGTGGGTGGAAAACGTTGGTCCATGGCTTGATTTAGGTGGTTTCATGGTGTTTGGACTGGTCACTAGGTCCAACTAATTGTATGGCTTGATTTAGGTGGTTTCATGGTGTTTAGACTGGTCACTAGGTCCAACTAATGGCTGTGTGATTTAATTTGGTGGCTTTAGGGTGGTTAGGTCACATTTAGTGCATGGGTCCAAGTGGGTGGAAATGACCAAAACATGGGTTTGGGCTAGGTTAGCCATGTCAATTGGCTCAATTAATTGTTTCATTTGGTGTAGATGATCATAAGGAACAACTTTGGTGAAGGATATAAGTGGTTTTGCGTTCAATTGAAAGGTCAATTTGAAGGAATTTTGAACTTTAATCAATTTGGTCATATTGGGCTACGCTTGGGTCTAGCTTGGGTTAGCCTTGGGCTAAGTCCAAATTGATTATTGTAAAGTCAATAGGGACCTCATGAAGAGTTTTCAACATGAATTGGATGTGAATTTGGAGGGTAAGGCCTAGGCTTGGGTCTAGCTTGGGTTAGCCTTGGGCTAAGTCCAAATTGATTATTTTAAATGGTGATAGGCTTGGGTCTAGCTCGGTTAGCCTTGGGCTAAGTCCAAATTGATTATTGTAAATGGTCGCTTGGGTCTAGCTTGGGTTAGCCTTGGGCTAAGTCCAAATTGATTGTTATAAATGGTCAAAGGATCTCATGAAGAGTTTTCAACATGAATTGGATGCCAATTTGTGGGTTAAGGCAATCAATTGGATGCCTCATGAAGATTTTCCAATAAGAATTGGATGCCAATTTGGAGGTTAAGGTAAACAATTGGGTGAAATTTGGGGACTTAGCCAATTTGGGGCTAAATTTGGGAATTTTGGATTTATGCCAAAATCAAATGGATTTGAGGCTTTACCAAGGCCAATTAATGGTTGATTTTGATGTATGGGAGTGTTATACAGATTTTTCAACATTAATTGAGGCCAATTGACTAGGATATGGGTTCAATTTGGTGAGATTAAGTCATATGGTCAAAATTGGGGTTTTGACCCAAATCAAAATTGGGTTCAAGTCATGGACCAATTGAGCTTGGATTTGATTTAGTTTGGTCATTTCAAAAGTGAATTTGAGTTTAGGATTGGAATTGGGCTCAATTAAGATCAAATTTATGGACATTTGAGTTGGATTTGGGGAAATTTGGGTCTTTAAGAGCAATTTGGGGATTTTGGTTAAAGATGGTCAAATTGGCCAAAGTGGGTCATGTGGTAGTTGATGGAATTTTTTTAAATATGGTTAAATTGGCCAAATTGGGTCATTTAGTAGTTGAGAGAAATGAAGTTGGGAATATTTGGGATTTATTGGGATTTTTTGGGAATTTTTGGAATTTTTTGGATTTTGAGCTATGGAGGGGTATTCTGGTAATTAGGGGGTGTTTTAGGGGTAAAAGGCCAAGATGGGTATTTTGGTAGAGTTGAGGTACCAATCATCACCAATAAGCCATGGACCAAAGGAAACCCCATTTTGGGTCCTCTACATAGTGGTCTTACCTAAACCATAGCCTTAGGCCTAGTAGTTTAAGGGACCATCTTGAGTATCCCAAAAGATCAAGGGATCTAGGCTAGAAATTTGAGTTCAGGGTTGTGAGTGAATGTCGGTGCAGATAAGTGTAGTGAGTGCCTTAGCTCCAGACCAACACATAAGGTCAAACCTAAGGTCCAGCAATCCTAAGGGTGACTCACCTTGAGTTTCCCTCACAGTGACCCCACCTACTAAGTACTCAGAGGTTGAGACCAACATGTGGAACATCAGGTTGAGTAAAGAAAAGGGTAGAATTTCTAATGGTGAGGGTTTCAAGTCTAGTTTTCTAGGAATAGTCAACAGGAAAAGTCATATGGCTAGACCCTAGGCTACTAAAGAGGAAAAACTAAACCTCAACCAAACCAGATCTAGTTTTCTAAGAATAGGCAATAAGAAAATCTTATGGCTAGACCTTAGGCTACTAAAAGGGAAAAACTAAACCTCAACCAAAAGTGAGGTCCTATGGCTAGACCTTAGGCTACTAAAGAGGAAAAACTAAACCTCAACCAAAAATGAGGTCACTATGGCTAGACCTTAGGCTACTAAAGAGGAAAAACTGAACCTCAACCAAAAGTGAGGTCAAGTCATATGGCTAGACCTTAGGCTACTAAAGAGGAAAAACTGAACCTCAACCAAAAGTGAGGTCAACTACCACTAAACTAAACCTCCAAAAGCTTAAACTACACTTCCCATGCAATTTCCATAGATTTTCCCTCATTTTTCACCATCAATAGTGAATTTTCTAATTCTTTCAAATGTACTCAAAATACATGGTGAAAATCCAAAATTTTTGCATAGAAGTAAAGCTCTTACCTTAAGAAATTTGAATCTAGCAAATTTTTCTTGATTCCACAAAAAATCTCCACTTAATGGTGTGCCCTAGCTCTCCAAAATCACGTTTTTGAGAGGCTGAAGGTGATGGGAGGATAAAAATGGTGATTTTTGGCTCATTTTTTCACTTTTAACCATTCACGAACCGATTTTCGTGAACCGGCGCATAAGCGCGGGTAAGTAGCGCTTAGGCGCCTGCCTCTCGAGTTTGCTCGTGCTTAAGCGCGAGATGTGGTGCTTAGGCGCCAGTGCAAGATTTTAAGAGATTTCAAAGTAAAGTAAAATGCATTATTTCCCTAAGTAAACCACCCTAAATGGTCTCATAGCATTTGAATGACTATCTTCAACTTCCTGTACGTCTCCTTTATCTCAAAATTCTCTTTAGAAACTATTTAAATTCGAGGCTATAACAACATAAAATTTTGCACAAACATACTTATATTAATTCAAAAATGAGTACAAATACAATTAAACACTTAGTTCTCATTCCAAAGTCTTGGATGAGAAAATTTTCCTAAATACAAACACTTAACAATTTTTCACAATTAAACACTTAAGTAACACAAACACTAAAAGCAAGTCTTAAACACTAAAACACTTAAAGACAATGAATATAAACACACAAAAACATAACATTAAACATATAACTTAATTCCATTCTTCATTAGAAGGAACAAATTCAAGTCTTTCAATAGTCTCTCCTGAGGCAACTGGAATATAAAGTTGATAAAACGGACGGTGGTGACGTGCTCTGATGCAATCTTCTTCAATCCACTTTTGCTTAAGAAATATCTCCTTATCCGCTTCCTCTATATAACTAGTGTGACTAAATTGCATTTTCAATTGCCATCCAATATATTCAAGATGTGCATGAATCTACAATACCTTAGTCTCCAGTACAGACATGTATTTTAAATTTTGTTGATCTATTCTGATATCTCTTCAATGCTAAAAGCTAAGCAACCGTTATACATCTGTTGTGCACTTAGACTAACGAATTTCTTCCTCATGGTCTCCTCTTTCTTCTTCAAATCCATCACCCATGAAAACATCATCTTAAAATCTATTTCTCTCTTAGACTTTAAGGCTAAAAATGATCTAGGTTGAAATTCGTTCACTAAACCATTCTATTTATAGGCGAAAACCATACCAATAACTCCTAGACACGTTTAGAAATTGCCTTGGCAAGTTTTTACTAACTTCTAGGTGGTTTTCCCATCTAGAATATTAATTCCGCACATGTTTTTAAATTGCCACGCTTAAGCGCCAAATCTGGCGCTTAAGCGCTAGTGCACATTTTCTTACTAGTCATCTTAATGTCCAAATTCTCATTTTAACATGTCTAGATCAGTAAATAAAGTCTTAAAATCAATACTAACACACAATAGTCTCAAAAATACTGCCTCAAATTTTTTTAATCACACATTAAACAATAATCAAAATAAAAACACACTGATAACTATGGGATGCCTCCCACAAAGCGCTTGATTTTACGTCGTCAGCCCAACGTAACCAGCGCTTACTCTGGTTGACCCAACATCATTCCATCATTAAATTTATGTTGCTCCTCTATAAAATAAGGTTTCAGTCTATGTCCATTAACTATAAATATTTTCTTAGACTTAGGATCTTTAATATCCATAGCTCCATGTGATAAACTTTAATCACAATAAATGGGTCCATCCACCTGGACTTAAGTTTTCCTGGAAATAATCTTAACCTTGAATTATATAGCAAAACTTGTTACCCTGGCTGAAAATTTTTAGTATGAATCCTGCGATCATGCCACATCTTCATCTTTTCTTTATAAATTTTAGCACTTTCATAAGATTCATTTCTTATCTCTTCAAGCTCATTTAATTGTAACAATCTTTTCTCACCAGCCAAATTATACTTTATCTCTTCAAGTTCATTTAATTGCAATAATCTTTTCTCACCAGCATCTTTCAAATTATAAATGAACTCTTTAATCGCCCAATATGCCTTATGCTCTCGTTCAACTAGTAAGTGACAAGCTTCTCAAAATATTAGCATATATGGGGACATTCCTATAGGAGTTCTGTATGAAGTCCTATAAGCCCACAAAGCATAGTAAATTTTGACTAACCAATCCATTTTTGTTGGGATCACTGATTTTTCCATATTTCTTCTAATTTCCTGATTGGATAATTCAGCCAAACCACTTGTCTAAGGACGATAAGCAGTAGCAATCCTATGATTTATATGATATTTCTTTAATAAATTCTCCATTATGGCATTTCTGAAATGACTTCCCTCACAAGTAATGATAACTCTTGGCATCCCAAATCTACAAAATATATTCGTTTTCAAAAATTTTGCAATACTTTGAGCATCACATCGAGGTAAAAGAAAAGCTTCTATCCATTTGGATACATAGTCCATTGCTAACTAAATATGTAAATTTCTGAAAGATGGTATAAATGGTCTCATGAAATATAATACCCAAACATCAAATACTTCAACTTCTAGCATATAATTTAGGGGCATCTCATTTCTTCTAGAAATATTTCCTACTCTTTGACATCTATCACAAGTTTTGATATAAGCATTTAACATCTCTAAAAGTATTGCCTACTCTTTGACATCTATCACAAGTTTTGATATAAGCATTAACATCTCTAAAAATTTTGTAGGCCATAAAATCCAAATTTAAAATTTTGTATGTTGTTTTATCAACACCAAAATGTCCCCCAAAATCAGAATTATGACATTTTTGGATAATTTCCTATTTTATCAACACCAAAATGTTTCCCAAAATCAGAATTATGATATTTTGGATTATTTCATATTTTATCAACACCAAAATGTCCCCCAAAATCAGAATTATGACATTTTTGGATAATCTCACAAGTTTCTTGTAATGGTACACATCTTCAAATAATCAGATCCTTTCCTTGTTTATATGAAAATGGGTCATCCCAAAAATAAGTCTTAGCTTCAGAAATAAATTTCCTCTTCTGTTGGTATGTCATTCCATATGGTATAATATCAATAACAATAAAGTTCACAATGTTGACATACCATGGAGCACATCACTCATTAATAGTGAACAATTTTTCATCTTGAAAATGTTCATTAATTTCCTTTTCAAAATAGAGTGGGTTTTCTAATTCAAGCCTGGACAAATGATCAGCAATTTGATTTTCAATCCCCTTCTGATCTACTACAACAAAATCAAATTCTTGCAAAAGAAGAATCCATCTTAAAAGTCTAGGTTTAGCATCCTTCTTTTTCATTAAATACTTAATAGCAGCATGATCTATATGCACTACACAATGAGTTCCAATTAAATATGATCTAAATTTATCAAAAGCATATACTATTAGGAACTCTTCTTCAGTTGTTGTATACTAATTTGAGTTCTCTTAAGAGTTTTACTAGCATAGTAAATTACTTTGATAATTTTATCATATCTTTGTCCTAAAACAACTCCAAAAGCATAATCACTAATATTACATATTAATTCAAAAGGTTTTTCCCAATTTGGTGAAACTATAATTAGTGCAGTGATTAGTTTTTCTTTTAATAACTTAAAAGTCTTTAGGCATTCCTCATCAAAATTAAAAATTGCATCTTTCTCAAGTAAATGGCATAAAGGCTTAGCAATCTTTGAAAAGTCTTTAATATATCGTTTGCAGAATACAACATGTCCTAAAAAACTCTTAACTTCCCTTATATTTTTTGGATAAGTTAAATTAGGGATCACTTGAATTTTAGCAGGATCTACATCCATACCATTTTCTGATATTTGATGCCCTAATACAATTCCTCCTGCTACTATAAATTGACATTTTTCCCAGTTAAGGACTAAATTTGTTTCTTCACAGTGCTTAAGAACTTTGGATAAATGCTTAAGCATGAGTCAAATGAAGTTCTAAACACTGAAAAATCATCCATGAATACTTCAATCCCTTTTTGGTGAGTTAAATGAAGTTCCAAACACTAAAAAGTCATCCATGAATACTTCAATCCCTTTTTGAAATAAATCACAAATAATTGACATCATGCATTTTTGAAATGTAGCAGGGGCATTACATAAACCAAAGGACATTCTTCTAAAAGTAAAAGTACCAATAAGGACTGGTAAACATTGTTTTCTCTTGATCCTCAAGAGATATTTGAATTTGGTGATAACCAATATATCCATCCAGAAAATAAAAGTATTTATGCCCAGCTAGTCTATCCAGCATTTGATCTAGAGCAAAAAATGATATTTCCTAGTGGCAAGATTTAATTTTCTATAATCAATACATATTTATCACCCTTTCCTAGTGATAAGGTTTAATTTTCTATAATTAATGCATATTTGCCACCCTGTAACTTATCTAGTAGGTATTAACTCATTATGTTCATTTACAGTTACAATTACTTCTTTCTTAGGAACGCAATGAATTGGACTAACCCATGCACTATCTGAAATAGTGTAGATAATTCCAGCATCTAACCACTTAAATATTCTTTCTTTACAACTTCTTTCATAATAGGATTCAATCTCCTTTGCGGATTAGCCCTGGGTTTGCAGTTCTCTTCTATATGAATTCTATACATACAAATTGAAGGATTGATTCCTTTAATATTAGTAATTCTCCATAGAAAGGCTTTCTTAAATTTTTTTAGAATTTTCATCAACCTTTCTTCTTCTTCCATTGTTAATTTTGAGGGAATTATAACCCATAAAGTAGAGGAATCTCCTAAAAAGGCTTATTTTAAATTATCAGTAAGTAACTTCAACTCTAGTTTTGGAGGTTTTCCAATAGATGGACAAAATGATTTAACTTTTTCTATCGTGACCAAAACTTCAAAACTTTCTCGAACATAGTTTGCATTTTCCTTAAAAAGATCTTCACATTGATTTAATTCCTCTTCTTTCTCATGCTCGAAATCTTGTACTTCAAATTTTTCTTCATAACTAGTTCTAAAATGACATTCACTTAGATATCTTATAACATCCATCCTATAACATTCATTATCTTTACGTTTTGCAGGGTATTTCATTGATTCTGAAATGTTAAAAGTAACAGTTTGATCATTGACTTGCATTGTTAATTCCCCTTTATGCACATCTATCATTGCTCTTCCTGTGGCTAGGAAAGGTCTCCCCAAAATGATATGTATCTCTTTATCTTCCTCCATATCTAGCATAATGAAATCAATAGGAAAGATAAATTGATCCTCTCCTCAAAATGATAGGTATCTCTTTATCTTCCTCCATATCCAGTACAATGAAATCAACAGGAAAGATAAATTGATCCACTTTGTCCATATCTAGCACAACGAAATCAACAAGAAAGATAAATTGATCCACTTTCACTAGGACATCGTAGCACAATGAAATCAACAGGAAAAATAAATTGATCCACTTTCACTAGGACATCTTCTATAAACCTCCTTTAGGGTATGTTATCGAACGATCTGCTAACTGTAGAGTTACAGTAGTAGGGCTTATTTCTCCTAATCCTAAACTATTAAATATTGATAATTGCATAAGGTTAATGCTTACACCTAAATCACATAAAGCTTTCCCATAAAACATGTCTCCTATTGTACATAGAATTGTAATGCTACCAGGATCCTTAAGCTTTTTAGGAAACTTCTTCTGAATTATCGCACTGCACTCCTCACTAAGTGCAACAGTCTCATTATCTTCAAACTTTACATAGCTCGACATTTGTTCTAAGGCTTCAGCAAATGGAATATTAATTGTAAGCTTATTAAATATTTCAAAAAATTTTGAAAATTGCTTATCCAACTTCTGATGACGAAGTTTCTGAGGAAATGGAGGTGGTGGTTTTTCCAAATCAATTTTCAGTAGAGAAATAGGTCTCTCAGAATCATTTGAAGCATCCTCTTTTGATTCTTCAATTTCTTCTCTCTCTACTTCAATTTCTTTTTGAACTCAACCTTCCAACTCTCTTCCGCTTCTAAGTTGAATGGCTTCTGGTCTTTTAGCTTTGATTCAATATTACTAGGAAGTGTTCCTTGGGATCTATTACTTAATGAATTTGTTATTTTCCCAAGTTGATTCTCAATATTTCTAATTGTAGCTCATTGACTTTGTAATTGATTTCCCATTTGACCTTAAACTGTGTATTTCTGTTGAAACTTGGAGGATAAGTAGATCTATAATTATTATTCCCTTGGTTTTTCCAATTTCCCAATGGGTTTCCTTGGTTGTTTCCCCAATGCTTATTATTACCACCTGAATTGTTATTCCAGTTAAAGTTGGGATAGTTCTTCCAACCTGAGTTATAATAATTTGAATATGGGTTATTCTGCTTATTATTTATGGCATTCAAACTTTCTAATGATGCTTGAGACCATTTTTCCTAATGAATTATCTTAAATCATGGAAATTGATTGAGAAAAATTCATTCCAAATTGGTCTAACTTCCTTGAAATTGCTGCAACTTAATATGCTAACTTGGTAAATGCATCAGTTTCATAAATATTGGCTACTTTCTTAGGATTTACCCTCTCAGAAGGCCATTGAAAATTATTGGTTGCCATTTCTTCAATTAAAGCATAAGCGTCATGAAATTGTTTTGACATCAATGAACTACAAGCAGCGACATCAATAATTGATCTATGAGATCCACCTAATCCATTATAAAAGGTTTGAATTATTAAACAATCTGGTATAGCATGGTGTGGACACTTTCTTAAGTGTTCTTTAAATTTTTCTCATGGTTCATAAATAGATTCCCCTTCAAACTGATTAAAAGATGTAATATCATTTCTAAGCTTTGCAGTTTTTTATGGTGAAAAATATTTAGCAAGGAATTTTTGTGTTAAATCACCCCAATTTCTGATAGATCCAGGTGCTAACAAATTCAACCACATCTTCGCTTTATCCCTCAGTGAGAAAGGAAATAACCTAAGTCTTATGGCATCATCTGATACACCATCATATTTAAATGTAACACACAATTAAAAATTGGCAAGATGTAAATTTGGATCTTCAGTTGGTGATCCCCCAAACTGATTATTTGAAAAAATTGCAAGATGTTATCATCTGATACACCATCATATTTAAATGTAGCACACAATTCTAGAAAATTGGCAAGATGTAGATCTTTAATTAATGCCCCCCAAACTGATTATTTTATACCATTTGGATAATAGCAGGTTTAAGCTCAAATGAATTAGCCACTTAAACTGATTATTTGATACCATTTGGATAATAGCAGGTTTAAGCTCAAATGAATAAGCCACACTGATTATTTGATATCATTTCAATAATAATAGATTTAAGCTCAAATGAATTAGCCACTATAGTAGGTTTTTGAATACTACAATGAAGTTCATCTACAGTAGGGTTGGCATAATCTCTTAAATGTCAAAACTCTTGATGAATTTCAGCATTTTTATTATTTTGCTCTGCCATTTCTGTAATTTTTTTGGATTTTTTAAAATTTATAATTTTTTTGGTTTTTTTTATTTTTCTAACGGTTCTTTCTAATTTAGAATTGTAGGACACTAGTCCTTCAGAACCGGAACTACGCATACACTAACATATAATAAAATAAATAAAATAAAATAAAATATGATACGATAACTTAAAGTTTAAATAAGACTTTCTAAAAATAGAAATTTTCTTTTTAAAATAAATTTCTCCCCCGCAACGGTGTGTTGACCTCACTTTTGGTTGAGGTTCAGTTTCTCCTCTTTAGTAGCCTAAGGTCTAGCCATATGAATTTCCTATTGACTATTCTTAGAAAACTAGACAAGGAACCCTCACCATTAGAAATTTCAAACTGACTCAACTTGAAGTTCCACATATTGGTCTTAACCTCTAGCACTTAGTAGTTGGGGTCACTATGAGGGAAACTCAAGATGAGTCACCCTTAGGACTATTTGACCTTAGGATTGACCCTGGGTGTTGGTCTAGGGCTAAGGCACTTTTTGGCACTCACAATCACTCATTACCCTAAACCCAGAACCTCTAGGATTTGGTCCCTTGATACTTTTGGGAAACTCTTGTAGGTGGTCCCCTAAACCCATTAGCCTTAGGCTAGGGTTTAGCTATGACCACTACATAGAGGACCCAAAATGGGGTTTTTATTGGTCCATGGCTTATTAATGGTGGTTGGTACTCCGACTCTACTAAGATGCCCAACCTACCCTATTGCCCCCAAATTCTGCAAACTACCCAAATACCCTTGGGACCCTAAATTTGACCAAAAATCTCCAAATCTAGCCAAAATACCCAAACTTCGTCAAAAATCATTTCAAACACCTTGAAAACACCCAAATTACCAAAAATTCCCAAATTGGCCAAATTACCAAAATACCCCTCTTGGGCCCAAAATTCCAAAAATTTCAAAAAATTATAAAACCTCCCAAATATTCCTAATTTCATTTTCCTCAACTATCACATGACTGAATTTGGCCAATTTGACCAACTTTGATCAAAACCCCCAAAGTACCCTTTAAAGGCCCAAATTTCCCCAAATTCAACTCAAATGTCCATCAATTTGATCTCAATTTACCTCAATTTCAATCCTAAACACAAATTTACTTTTGATATGGTGAAACTAGATAAAATCAAAGCATAATTGGTTCATGATTTGAGCCCAACTTTTGGTATGGGTTAAACCCTCAATTTTGGTCACATGACCTAATCGAACCAAATTGAACCCATAGCTTAGTCAATTGACCCCAATCAATGTTGCAAAATATTTATAACATTCCTACACATCAAAATAAACCATTAATTGGCATTTGTGAAGCCTCAAATCTATTTGATTTTGGCCTAAATCCAAAATTCCCAAATTTAGCACCAAATTGGCTAAGTCTCCAAATTTCACCCAATTGATTGCCTTAACCTCCAAATTGGCATCCAATTCATGTTGGAAACTCTTTATGGGGTCCTTATGGAAAATTTACAACAATTAATTTAGAATTATCCCAAAGCTAGCCCAAAATAGACCCATTCCTAGCCCAACATAACCAAATTGATTAAAATTCAAAATTCCCTCAAATTGACCCTTCAATTGAGCTTAAAACCACTTCCTTCACCAAAGTTGTTAATTATGATCATCTACACCAAATGAAACATTTACTTGGGCCAATTGACATGGCTAGCCTAAACCAAACCCAAGACTTGGTCATTTGCACCCACTTGTACCCATGCAGTAAATGCGACCCAACCGCCCTAAAGAAACCAAATTAACTCCACCTCAGCCATTAGTTGACTCCTAAGACTGAGCCAATTCCCATCTAACCGCCTAAACTAAGCCATGGACCAAAAGTCTTCCAAATTAAGGGTTCTAATTCCCAAAAATATACAAGCTTAAGATATCCTTGCCAAATCAAAACACATTTGCATTAAATTGTTGTGATAGATTCCTCTGGATGCCCTNCAAATATCATTGAAAATTAAAGCATCTTTCAAACACTACAATCCCAATTAGTGTTAAAATTTGGCTAAGTGTTCCAACAACACTAACTTGCCTCTTTAAGGATCTTCACCCACATAATTCTTAAATTGAATCACAAGTGATAATTACCCTATTCCTTTTTAAGGGTCTTCACCCACATAATTCTTAAATTGAATCACAAGTGATAATTACCCTATTCTTTTAACTTGCTTCTTCGAGGGTCTTCACCCACATAATTTTCAAATTAAATGATAAATGATAATTACCCTATTCTTAGGGATAATTAAGACGCTAATGTTCACTCAGCATTAAGAGTATTTACAGGATGAATTATTAAGCATTATAATAAGTTTAAAAGAACTCGAGAATTTCCACCTGACAGCGAGAGAGTAGCACGGACCTGCTTCTTTCTCTAGATCTGTTGGATATCTTGAAGATCTACTAAACTTAATATATTTTGCTTGACAAAGTCATCCTTAATTAAACTCCTAAGAACCAAGCAAGATATGACATAGGGTTAGGAATACTACCAAAAATTTACTTCTCTGTTTCATATAAAATGCCTTAACATGCCTTTTGAGTTTGAGGTGGTGGAATGAGAAGACTCGCGAGGTACGCTTTTACAATTTTCAGTGTTGTCTTTCTTGTAATTTCATACTGTATGTTTCATATTGTGCTTTGATACCCGCAAACTTGCATTCTAAATAACGATGCCACCATGTGTGAAAACTAATACTATCAGGATAGCCACAAAACCAAAACCAAAACCAAAATCAAAATTAAAATCAACCAAGATAAAATTCACCCCCACAACATTCAAAATATAAAATAACTCAAAATTTAATCACAAAGATCACACAAAACTATAATTGTAACTAAATTAAAATGTCTCTATCGGATGATCGGGAATCCCTTGGAGGAGGTAACCTACGGTAGCTAAAGAGGCTTCCCACTGTCTAAATGAAATTATAGAACTCACTAAGTTGAGTTTAGTAAGTTCATTTGGATTAAGTGAATCCAATAGAAAAATAGTGGTGCCGGAACGAGGGAACCGTAAGATTCTAACCGGTGTCGCTCTAATCAACTTTAACATGCCCCCATAAAATCTAAAGAACATGAACCATAGGGCCACCTAATTTAACAATATAACTTGACACACTAGAGAACTCAAACTCCTCGCGACAAGGAGCTTGGAGCTAGCATAGTGGGCAGCACGGCCATCTTCAACAGCAAAACTTGTCTTCCCCAGCTAAACCAATCTTCCTTCCTTAGACTTAAGCAACAAAACCATAGGACTTTATATTCCTTCCTCACCTTATCTTTAGGTCTTTATATAGCCCTGCGATACAATATAAGCCCTAACTCATCTTAGGATTCTGAGATTGCATTTGTCATGACCTAAACACTCACATCTTTCAGGCTACTTGTGTGATCGTTTCACATGGATGTAAGCCCTAACTAATAAAATTAGTAGGATGAAACACCTAAATATTTCTCCTCAAAACTAAAGCCAAACATTAGGATAGCTTGGAAAGTCACCGGAGCTCTCCTCTGGATCCATGACATCCCCTAGTTCTTCTTTCTTTAGATTCTACCATAAAATGTTCCAAATTTGAACCAATCCCCTTTCACACCTCTATGTTCGATCTCATTGAAGAGTCCCACCCTTTGAAATTCCTTCAAGATAATATTTCCTGATTTTTATCGAGAGTATTCTTAAGTGATTTTGGTCATTTAAGATGTAATTAACTATAGGGGCTTGCCTTTATAAGAAGCATGTTCGAACCTAGCTTAATAAAAACTCTATTTAATCTTTTATATTAAATATGGGAACTTGTCGACAAATATAAAGGTTTTGCAGACCCAAACGGATATCATATATTCCTTATTTTATTTGATCGAGCCTCATCCTCAAGTCTTGTGTTTATCCTTCGGGATAGAAACAAGATTTGAGGTACAGTGCTCTTTCATTTAAACTATGAAAAATATGGGGTCAGTTTGATTTCATCTATATATATATATATATATATATTAAAATGTCTCGATTCCGGCGGCCGACAGCTTCCAACGGATTATAAATTAAAACTTCCTTCCAAAGCGGGCGACGAGATTTAGATTTCGGTGACCGACAGCTTCTTACGGCCAACTCCAACCAAAACTAGCACCGACACGGTGCCAAAAACATTATCACTGGACACTGCTAATATGCACAGTACAAGAATTATTCAGATTATATTTCACTTATGTTTCCTTACTTTGCAACAAAACCAAAAACTTGATCTTAAAGAAAAATAAGATATTAACTTTTAATTTACGTATATTGGGATACTACGCAAGTATACATATAGTTATTAAGTAATATAGGACTTTTTGATTAAGACTTGAATATCGAACCCACAGGGAGAATACGCAATATGCACTACTAAACAACAGACTTTCTAGTTTTAATAAAAAAATAATTATTTAAACTAAAGATGATTTTTATAGTAATGAAAATTTAAACATTTTTGGTATTTTCAAGATTTTGATAGAGCAATAACAATTTAAAAAGATAACTAGAGTTTTTGTAGAAGAAAAACACTAAATATGAAAATATCTTTCTTCTTGTTATGAATCAATAATAAGTAATGGAATTCTCATGTGGATGTATGCATATTGTGTTGTGCCAAATAGGAGCAATAATAATCTTTACCCTTACTAGAGATGCTATAAAGAAGATTGGCTAATTTAAAGTTTGAATAGTTCTGAAGACCGGCTAGGCAGGGAAGCTACTAGCTCTCACTCTAGAGTTCCCTCTATTTCCTCCACTTAGGGGCTAACATTCTTGTATTAAAACCTAAAATAATAAACCAAGATGGGGGCTTTAACCTGTCACTTTAAAGTCCTCTAACTCTACACTCTTCAATGAATATTTCCCGCACTCAATCATATGAACTACATTCTCATTCATACAATCTCGTGTGATTCTTTCCAATTGTTGACTGAGACAATACCAGCCACTAAATCATATGAATTACATTCTCATTCATACAACCTCATGTGATTCTTTCTAATTGTTTACTGTCAATCATATGAACTACATTCTCATTCATACAACCTCATGTGATTCTTTCCAATTTTTAATTGAGCAATAAACTAAGTTGGGGGCTTTAACTTGTCACTTTAAAGTCCTCTAACTCTACACCCTTCAATGAATATTTTCCTATTTATTTGCACTAAATTATATGAACTACATTCTCATTCATACAACCTCATGGGATTCTTTCCAATTGTTGACTGACATAAGAATTACATTTTCATTCATACAACCTCATGTGATTCTTTCCAATTATTGACTGAGACAATACGCAATTCATTCAAACTCATGTGATTCTTTCTAATTTTTGACTGAGACAATACCAGCCCAATTCTTACATGTTCTCACAATATATTTTAACATCTGGATTGGCCAAATCAAGAAGTAAATGAAGTGCATGGATTTAAATCATCACAACTTCTTTCATCATTGAAGATCAATACTTTCCACAACTTCCGTCGAAAACTTAATTACTTATCATTTTAAGAAGAAAGATAAAGAAAACTAATCAGAATCCATGGAGAAAACAAAACCACACTTTAGTTTAAAAAGAAGAAATCATTGTCAAACCAATAACAAGTCTCAATTAAAACCAAAAGTAGTCTCAAATCAACAATAAGTCTCAATTAAAACCAAAAGTAGTCTAAAATAAAAGATAAAAACTTATCTCAAATCCTCCACCAAGCTCTTAAAGTTCCTTTGATTCCCTTCTCTTTACATTCACTCAAAATAAAATAACAAAAATGATAAAATAAAAGTAAAAGTGGTGCATGAAAATCTCTCCGAACTAACTCCCCAAATAAGAGCTTTCAAAACTTTCCAATACTTTCAGGACATCTTTCAAAGTCCCAATCTTCTTTCTTTTATAATTTTCCAAGAGTTTCCCTGATTTCTCTTCAAAATATGTCTAGATTCGATGTATTTCCCCAAGAGATGCATCGTTTCGTGATAATTTTCGTTCATGGTGTTTATAACCACTATTAAGACAATGGGTGCCTCAAAAACCTCTTCAAAATTCACAGAAACTGAATTTACTCACCCAATAACTGCTACTGGTGCTTAAGCGCGGGGCCTCTAGTGCTTAGGCGCGGCTTTCTCTGTTTAACCGACGCTTAAGCGTTGGATCTGGCGCATAGGTGCCAAAACTCTTTTGCACATTTTTTACCTTTTTGCTCAAAATTTGATCCATTTTCAATTCCTTAAGCATTTTCACCCTTTTTACCTGTATCTGTAGGAAAAATAGAAAAATATCTTCCATTAAAGCGTAATATCTCAAAAATAGGTATAAAAATGTGTCTAAAAACACTATATATTTAGGAGTATCAAAATCCCCCAAACTTAAAATGTTACTTGTCTTCAAGTGACACTTCAATCTTTAAAAACTAACTCAAGTGACACTAATCTTTAAAAACCACAAATAAGTCAATCTTTACTCACCTTGATCTTTTGGGGCTCTCGCTGTAGACTCCTGATGCGGTACTTGTAGCATTTTTGGCTTTACAACTCGCACGTCATTTGCCGCTCGACTTTTACTAGTTTATTTTTAGTATGCATTTTTAGATTGGTATACATTTTTTTTTATACTTCTAACTTTGAATTTTAATTTATTTTCTCTTTTTTTGTGTGGATTTGTAATACGGAAGGAGAAACCCCTAGGACCTCATGTATTTCTTTTTGTTTTTAGCGGGGTTCCTCTTTCCCTCCCCTTTTTTGTAGCCTTCTTTTATATTAACGCTTACGGAGCCACGAGTTAATCTTTTATTAATATATCATACGGATGACTAGTTGTAGGTCCAAAATGACATTTGCATAGTGTTGATCTCACTTTTGGTTGAGGTCTAGTTTCTTCTTTAGAAGCCTAAAATCTAGCCATAAGACTTTCCTGTTGATTATTCCTAGAAGACTAGTAAAGGAACCCTCACCATAAAAAATTCTAAAACTCTTCTTTTGCTAATCTTGAAGTTCCACTTGTTGGCTCTAACCTATAACACTTAGTAGGTGGAGCCAATATGAGGGAGCTCAAAGGAGTCCCTATAGGACTGTTTGGCCTATGAGTTAGCCCTAGGTGATGTGATATTGGTCAGCTTTATACACACACACTTGACGCCCCTCACCTGCACTCACAACCTTAAACCTTAACCTAAACATGCTTAGCTTAATCCCTTACTCTTTTGGAAACTCATGTTGATGATCCCCTAAACCAGTAGCCCTAGGCTAGGGTTTGGCTAAGGCAAGAACATATCTCAAGGAAAAGTAATTTTATGATTAGCATCCTCATTTAATCTCATCCTACCCAATAGCCAATTTAGCCTTTTGCCCCCAAATTTTCTCAAAACTACCAAATTACCCTTGAAACCCTAGATTTTCCCAAATTACCCAAACTAACCATTTTTGTCCAAAAATTATCTCATACTCATTAAAACCACTCAAATTGCCCAAACCATCCCAAAATTTCCAAAATTCCCAAAATACTGCTGACTTCGCTAAATTACTAAAAAGACCTTGGTGGCCCAAATTTTTTCAAAACCTCCAAAAATCATTCCAAACACTTTCAAAACCAATCTTGACTACTCATGAAGCTCAATTTGACCAATTTGACAAATTTTGACAAAAATCCCAATTTTGCACTTTAAGGCCCAATTACACCAAATCACCCTCAATTTCCACCAATTTGACTTTAATCATCCGCAATTTATATTCCAAACAAAAATTCATCATGCCCAATCCCAATTGAAATCAAATTCAAGCCCACTCAAAATCCCTAATTTTTACCATATACTCAAATGCCCCCATATTAAATCCCAAAATCAAAACAATTTCCCTAATTTTGAGCTCCAAACTCTTCATAGCATTCCACTTGATCAATTTGAGCCTTTAATTGGACTAGACCCATACTCAAACCTAACTTAAAAAATATAAAATTTTGCCCCAAAATTCAAAAGCTCCCAAATTAAACTCCATAAACCCTCAAATTTCCATCCAATTGAACTCTAAACTTCGCATGATAATATCCTACACCATTTTGAACAATCAATTCAGCTAAATCCAAACCTTAGACCAATTCAAACCTTAGACCAATCCAAACCCATGATTAGCACAAATGTCCCAAAATTTACGATGTGTCAAATTCCATTAAATTAAATTCCCAAATAAATTCCAAATCACCCAATTCCTTTTCCAAACTTCTCATGAGAATTATCTAAGCCAATTTGATCAATCACTTGACCCAAGTCTGAACCATAACCCAACCTAGACCCAAGTTCAATCCAAAACCCTAATTTTGAACCTAAACCCAAATTAACTCAAATCTTTTGCATTGACCAATCTTAGCCCTCTCCTACCATGATTAGCCACTTTGGATGATAATCAGATCACCCAAGTTGCAAGAATTGAGCCATGGACCAAGGGTCCCACAAAGTAAGGAGATATGCTCCCCCATATTGGCTAAACTCTTCCCCCCATGCAATCAGCCATCAAACCTCCAATGTAATCACAATTAAGACTTCTCTGACCCTCCCTGACTCAGCTAGCCACTACCTCACCTCTGGCCAGCTACCCTAGTCACCAGAAAGCTTAAATCTTAGGGGACCTTCCCTTCTTTAAACCAAAAATTGAACTCTTCCATAGTGGCACTTCCAAGTGTGCCAGAATCCTTGGGGAATCTTTGCCAATTTGCATCCAGAGCCTCTCCAGGCTGCCTTGAGTTTATTCTAACTATTTTCCCTTATCGAAATCTACTGCTTGAGCTCAATTTTGGCTAAAAATCTAGGTTTTTTCTGTCATCTCATTAAACTCTACCAAAGCTTAAATTAGACTACCTAAAAGCTTCCTAAGACCAAATGAGAAAGTTCTCAAACAAAATCCCCCTCTATTGAGCACTCTAACCCACTTCTAGATAAAGGCCACATCACCCCTTGATCAAACTCTTGCCTAGGCTAAACCTCAATTCAAATTGGTGCTTGGAGGAGCTTTGTGGAGTCATAATGAGTGTGTACAACCAACCCAATTGAGGCCTCACCACTTGGGCTAAGGTATAGATCACATACCCTAAAGTTGTTCTCAGTTTCATCAATCATCAAGAGAATGTTAATTTCAAATGTATCTAGCCATATGGATGTGTTTTTCTCTACTAGATGAAGCTATAAGAACAAATTGTGCGTGATTTGGTTAAGTATCGAGCGAGATCAAAGATTTTTCGTATGGACGGTCCTTAGTTTAGAATAGATGGAGACGTTGAATGGATCTCATCCATTTGCGCGTGTATCGATCCAACGGTGGAGGAGGCGTCAGACGAGCGAATGGAACATAAAGCAAGGCTTGCATGATAGCTGACGCAGATGACAGTGTCTAGTAGCGCGACGACGCGTCGAAAGTTCGGAGCGCCGTAGGTTGACGTGGATAAGTAGGAAAATATGTTATTTTTTATTTATTTTAATTCCAAAACTTAGAAAATCCATAACTTAATTTAGAAAAATTAAAAAAATAAAAAAAGTATCCTCTTGCTTAGTGAACAGGGGAGAATAATGTGGAATAAAAATCAAAATTATTTAACATGTCTATGGTTTTTAATTTATTAAGTACCCACTGGCCCATTTTAATTCTAATTAATTAAATATTAATCACCATGACTTGAAATTTTATGGGTTGATTCCACTTGTTAATAGGGATATTTTTCGATTTTTCTAGGGTTAGAGAGCATCTCTAGTTTTGAGACCTTAATTTTCAAGCTTAGTTGTCCATTTTTGCTTAAAATAATTATATAAAATAAATATAAATTAGAAAAATATGGGACTTGTTTTGGTAGGTTCCATGTGGTCAGAGTACTCTTAGAAAAATGTAAATTAAGTTTAAATGTTTATCTAAATTACTATGGCTAAATAAATCCTGAAAACTCAATAAAATTAAAATGAATAAAATAATATAAAAAAATTAACAAAAATGGTTCCACAATGTGAACAATAATTATTTTAACTCATTGTTAAAATTTCAAACACATTTGAATTCGTTTGAGCACTAAAATCTATTTTCTAAGTAAAATGGTATTTTTGCATTATAATAATTATAATAAATTAATTATAATTAAAAAAATTATGAAAATTTGTTTTCTGAGTTCCTTGCGATCAGGGAAAATTAGGAAAAATAAAATTTATTTAAAATAATTAGTTCATTTCGAGCTATTTTTTAATTAAAAATGATAAAAAAAATAATAATAAATTCCAAAAATATGAAACTGCTTCAAATTGTTCGTAATCGTTCCCTAATCACTTGAGACGAATAAAAATATTTTTCTTAATTTTTTCTGATTTAGTTATGTATTTTAATTGCTAAAAATGTATTTTTCTTAATTTTCCATTAAAATAATAATATTAAATAAAATAAAATTTACAAAAAGAAAGATTTGCTTCTTTGAGTTCTCTGGGCTTAGAGAGATTCAAGAAAAATATAAAAAGTGATTTTTGAAATTAAAACATATTATTTATTTATTTAATCAATAAAATCAATAAATAACTTTAATAATTAAAATATAATTTGGAAAATTATATTATTTTTCCCAAGTGGTCCTCTAATTTAGGTTAACCTCCAATAATTTTCTCTTGAATAAAAACTTTACTTTGATCAGTTAAATAAATTAGCATTGAAAATCCTATTTTCTAAGCTAAAATAATTATATAAATTAAATAAAAAATGGAAAAACCCACATTTTCTCCTTTGATATTTTAATTGACCCATGAGTGGGGTGCCATATAAATTTCAAAGTTAGTTCAATTATATTTTGATGAGTTATAGAGTGGAGAGCCCCACGAGCAAAATGGTAATTTTGGATTTTGATGCCTTAATTAAAATTTAGGATTAACCAAAAGAGTAAATGGGTAATTTTAATCATAGTGAACTCTTTTGGATGTTTGAAACATAATGGGTTAAGAGATAGAAACCAATTTGACGCCTTTTCATGATAAGGGTAGAATTGTAATTTTATTAATTATTATGAATTAGAGGTTAATTTATTTGAATGATATTAAGGTAGTGGGCTTAGGTTAGGAAGATTAAAATTCACTTATTCGAAGCCCCTAATTGATGATTAGATGATAACATGATCCCTTAATAAGAATATATCTAACTTAAATTAACATTTTGATTATTACGAATTCACCCATGGAATTTTTAAGGTCTGGGTAGTGAGCTAGAATTAATCCAAAATTGTTTAATAAGGTTTAGAAAAGACAATATAACTAATTATGAACATTTTGAAAACACTATAAGATTGAATTTAATCTGGGGTATAAAATCCTTAATGACTTTGAGTTTGTCCCTCGGGGCATTCACTTACATAACATCTTAAGTAAAACATTAATTGACTGTTTGATTACCCCACTATTGGGATTATTAAAATATCAAGGTACACTGAGCATAGAGTGTATTAATTTATTGAAACTAAAATTTAAATTTCAATGATTTCTTTGAACAATATAATAAGATCAAATGGACTCAAAATATTTCAAAGAATTTTAGAAGTTGTTTAAGGTTATTCCCCGAACATTTTAGAATCCTTTGGATACTTTAAAGGACAATTGAATTTATTATTCTTTGTTCAAGAAAATCATTCATTAAACCTATTAGAGACCCACCAAGTTATGACCCAGGGTTTGGTAGATACACCTTTAACTAGTTTTCTTTTTTTCTGTTCTTCCAATTTATTTAAATTTCCTGCAAAATTATATATATGTTGCAAGTTCTAATATTTCAGCAGGAGTGTGAGAAGATGATATGTACACATTTACATTTTTGCAATGAAATTTCCTTTTCTTCTACTTCACGACATTTCATACATGTATTTGCTTCAATCACAAAACCTTTTTCAAAATTAAATATTACAAAACCATTTTACAAAATTAAACAACATTTTTCAAAACCAACAAATCAACAATTTCATAACATGTCTTTTTAAAATTATGAGAGTCCCTTTGATGAGGTAACCCACGGTTGCTAACGAGATCTTCCCAGTTTAAATGTGCTCAATGACTCTTTTAACCTAAATAAATTTAAAAGAAAATAGTGGTACCGGAACGAGGGAACCGTGGGTTCCTAGCCGATGTTGCTCTAATCAACTTTAACCTCCCCAAAATGATTGAATTGAACTTGCCATTTTAAACCTTTGAACCTTTAAATTTGAAGACTGGTACTTTACCAAGGAGCCCGGAGCTAACTACGAGGGCAACGTTCTACAATAGCAAGTGGATCTATAATAGCAAATCATTCTTTAAAATTAAACAAGAAGCCATAAAATTTTGAGGTTGTTTGCTTAATGCAACATAAATCCTCACTTTATTTTCAGGCCTTTGAAAAATCTTACTGTGCAATTTAAGCCCTAATTTGTTTTAGGTTTCCAATGGTTGTTGACCGTTACGACATAAATCTTACTTTCCTCCAGGCTATTTGTATGATGGTGTTATACAAATGTAAGCCCTAAATAACAATTGGCAGGATGAAACACTGATAATTTTCTTCTCAAAATTGAAGCCAAATCATAGGATCGCTTGGGAAGTCATTGAAGTTCTTCTCATGATCTGTGATAACCCATAGTTTTCTCCCTTTGAATTCAATAAAAAAGTTCTTTATTTAGCCCATTTGACATGGCTTGATTTAATCTTTGAAAAGTCATATCCATTGAAATTATTGAAGACAACACTTTTTGATCTAAATCAGGAGTTTTTTAGTTGACTTCAGTTATTTAATATGTAATTAACTAACCTTATAGGAAACTTTAAGAACCCAACTTAATATCAACCGTATCTACTCTTTATATTAGATAGGGGATGTTGTTGGTCAACATAAATGGTTTCATAGACTAAAATAAATGCCATGAAGTCCTTAGTTTATTTAATCGAGCCTCACTAGTAAGTAATATATCTATTCCTCAAAATAGATGTATCACTTACGGTGTTGTGCTAATTATTTAAAAAATTGTTCATACAAGATTGTTTCGGTCTCGTATTTTCATAATTAAAATAAAACTTTTCCAAAAGTATAATATATATTACATTAAATCAAACATCTCTCTTTTCAACGATAAAAAGGTGACTGATACATAGAACAGAGCATATTAAATCTTAATTGAATGAATTAGTAAATCAACTCAATTTTTATGAACCATCATTTCAAATATTAATTTATTTTTTAATTTCTAAAATTTGATTAGATGGAAATTAATAAAAAAATTAGTTTAAAGTATATATATATA
>JXCR01121863.1:288527-310597 GCA_002079205.1 Phalaenopsis hybrid cultivar
TATATATATATATATGGAAAAAAATTGCTCTATTAGGGTTTCGGGAGCACTGGCTATGCATCTTCTTCCTTATTTTTTCATTGTAAAATGGTGTGCTTTGGTGCTTATGGTTTTGCCTCTACTGTTGTTTTTTTTTCTTCTTGGTACCTTGTTGGGTGCTTTTTGAGTTTTTGTGTTTCCGGGTTTCCAACTTTTTGAAGTTGTTAGTTACTGTTCCATTGGTATGGCACCTCCTTGTTCCATTCTTGCCTCCTCTAGTCTTCGCTTTCTGCTTCATTGTTTGGTCTCTACTTGGTTAGTCATGGACGATTCTCTACAACAAGCTGACCCTAACGTCAAGGGGAAAATTTTCTATGCTGAATTTTTCTCTACTTCTAGAAAGTATGGTGATAAGCTTGTCTTCCCTCATTCCTACCATGATGCTTTGGATGACAAAGGGAAAAATTATCTTTTTAAGAAAGGCACAAAAAAGGGGGTAACCAGACCCTCATCTTCTCTGATTCTGAAGTATCTGATCTCTCTGCCAAATGCAAATTTACCTTGATTGGTAAATTCTTGTTGGGTCATCTTTAAATGGATTTTATTGAAAAAACCTTTGATGACCTTAAGCTATCAGGTTACTTGAAAGTGGGCTTATTCGATGGTATACATGCAATGATCCAGTTAGCTAATGAAGAACTATGCATAATTCTTCTCCAAAAATCTCATTTCTGGGGATGGTATACAGATGAAGCTATTAAAATGGACACCTATTTTTGACCCTGGGAAAGAACTCCCAATTATCTCCATCTGGTTTAAACTCTGTAGTCTGAAGCTTCATTATTTCTACTACAAAGTTCTTTTCTCCATTGGTGCATTACTGGGAAGGCCTATGAAGCTAGACAAATCCACCTTCAGTCTGTCTGGACCCTTAATAGCTTGAATCCTTATTAAAAGGGACATTAATCTCCCCACCTTCGATGAGGTCTGTTAGGTATAGACCATAATGGTTATTGGAAACCTATTTTTATTGAACAGAAGCCTTATTACTGTTCCCATTACAAAATGTTTAACCACACTGAACAGAAGTGTTTCGGGCTCCACCCATCATTAAAACCTACCAAGAATACTCACTTGCCACCTGCTCCATCTAATCCTTCTCCTGTTATCTTAACCAAAGTGTTCCCTGTACCAATTGTGGCTGATGTGAGAATCAGCCTTTTGCCTACTGATCTAGTAGTAGATCCTCATTTAGTCCATCTAGTCACCAATCCCGCCATCTTTGAACCACATACCTTTTCTCTTGTTGAAGTAGTTGTGTCTGATTTACAAAACCTCCCTAAACTTAATGTTTGAGATGGGTAATGTCAACATAATACCGTTTCACCAAATCTCATTGTTGCACCCATTGTTGAGATGTAGCAAGATAAAGAGGCTGACATGCAGATGCACAAAGCTAGGAAAAAGAAGAAAGCCCCACTTGAGGGGAAGACCCCACAGGATGATACACTCATCATTGAAGGAGGGAGCTCATATTCTACCCAAAGGGAGTCCATAACTAGGCTCATTAGGGGAAAATCTAAACCCTCCCATCATGATTAATCTTTTATGTTTGAACATTAGGGGGATTGCCCACCCCCACTCCTTAAAAAGGCTTCAACATCTCAATAGGGAGCACAAATTCAGGTGTATGGCTATTTTAGAACCTTTGGTTCATAACATCCCAACACAATCAAAAAATCTTTCCATGGGTTTGCCTATTTGGCTAACTGCAATAGTAAAATTTAGTTCTTTTATAGACAAGAAATCAGCTAGTTTATCATAATCCACCACCCACAATTTCTTCATTTCATTTTTCACATGTCATGCAACACTGGATATGTTACCATTACTTATGTAGGCTGTACTAAATCTATTAGAGAAGATCTCTGGACTAATTTGCATCTCATCAGTACATCCATATCCTCTAGTTGGCTGATTGGGGGTGATTTCAATTACATTTCATTGCCTACTGACTAAAAGGGTAGCAGAACTCCTAGACTTTCACTTATGAAAAAATTCAATGAAAACATCCAAACTGCTTGTTTGTTTCATCTTGGTTTCATTAGGTCTTAGTTTACATGAGGAAGAGGAAATACCTGGGAGAGGTTGGATAGGCTTCTTACCAAGGACCTTTGGTTTTATAATTACCTGCAAACTACCCTTACTCATCTCAATTTTGTTGGATCTGACCATAGACCCCTGCTCGTTTCTATCAATGCCTCCCCTCCTATAGGTCCTACCCCTTTTAGATATCTGAATATGCGGTCTAACCATCCAAAATTTCTTAACACCATATCTGTCAGATGGAAATATATCTCCCATTCAAATCCTCTTGTTAAACTTCAGAAATTACAAAAAAAAATGAGTAAAGTCCTCAGACAATTGACTTGGTCTACCTTTGGCGACGTTTACAAGTTGGTGGAGCAAGTTGAGAAAAACCTGGTTGAGCTGGAAAATTCTGCTACCGTTCGAACTGTGGATGAAGCCTTTTTAATGAAAGCTAAAGATAAATTCCTCACTGTCACTACTTGGCTAGAAAGTTTTGTCGAACAAAAGGCCTCCATTAACCATTTCATTGATGGTGATAGGAATACAAACTACTGTCATGCTTGTATCAAGTACTGGATGAAATATAATGTCATTCATAGCTTTCAGAATTCTCAAGGAACCAGGCTTCATGAAGCCTCTACAATTGTACAGGATGTTGTGGAGTTTTTTCAACAAAATATAAATCACCCCCCCTTAGATTCCAACTGGACTACTCTTTAATTTAGGAGGATTAAACCTATTCTTTTACTTTAAAAATTTCTAACATCCCCTCTTAAGGGGAAATCTGGGATGCTCTTAACATCATGGACAGTGACAAGACTGTTGGGCCTGATGGGTTCTCATCTGACTTTTATATGAAAACCTCACAAATAACTAAAATTGAAGTGATCAAGTGTAAACAATATTTCTTCTTTCGGAATGCCCTACTCAATTATTTCAGTGCTTCTAACATAGTGTTAATTCCTAAAACCTCAGATAAAACTTAGTGGCATCATTTTTGGCCTATCTCCCTCACCGTAGTCTTTAGCCAAATTATCAGCAAGATTATTGTAAACAGGTTGAAGCCTCATCATTCCCATTTAATTAGATCCAATCAGGCAGCATTCATCACTGGTAGAAGCATTAGTGATAGTGTCCTTCCGGTTCGAAAGCTGGTAACTGAAATTTATAGGCCTTCGAGAGGGGGTAATTAAATTGACAAGCTTGATGTGAGGAAAGCATATGACACCATCAACTAGGATTTTATTTTGGATACTCTAAGGCCTAGAGGATTTCCTTACAATTTCTTTGAAATTATCTTAAGCTGGTTGTAAGGTAATGTTAACTCTATTCTTTTTAATGGGAGGTTTACTGAAATTTTTTCTGCAGCTAGTGAACTAAAGATAGGAGATCCACTTTCCCCTACTCTTTTCATTCTAGCTATGGACTACCTATCCAAACTTCTAGATAGAAGAAACTCTTCCAACTCTTCTATCCTATACAACCAAAGGTCTAATTTGTCAAGTAAATCTAATGTTTTGAAGATTTTCCAACAAAGTTCTGGTATGGACTTAAATCCTACTAAATGTCACTTATTATTTAGCTACAAAACTAAAGTCCAGTTCAAACAATGGATATAAGAGTTTACTTGATTTGTTACTGCTGCTACTCCCTACAAAAATTTGGGTGTCCTTCTTATCAAAGGCAAGGTTAAGCAGGTGCAATTAGTTGCCCCCCCCCCCCCAAATTTGAGGTCACTCAGGTTCTTTGGTTGAGTCTTGCCCCAACATTTATTAAAGTCAACACTAATGGGAGTTTCTATGAGCAAGGAGAAGGTATATGGGGTGATTTCGGGAATCATTTTAGCAAGTGCTGGATATTTTCAATCATTGGGACAACTTACAGGTGAGGATGGATTCCTCCTTACTTCTGAAGGCTCTCACTATTGGGGATAGTCATCCATGGCATATCAATCATTGGCTCAGCATAATTAAAGCTCTGCAAATGTCCTCTCCCATTTTCTATAGTTTCATTTACAGAAAGGGGAAGCGCCCAACTAACTGGTTGGCTAAACTTGGGAATGTCTCAAATACTACTATTGTATCCACTATTCCCTCATCTCCTCTTGCTTATTGATGTGCCCCTAGTGTGTGTTGTTTTTTTGTGTGTTTTATATCAATTTAAATCCCCAGTAACAGTGCAAAAAACTTGACCTGTCCTGAAATTACGCAGTAATTTAACTTAAAAAAAAATGGCCAAAACTTGACCCAATTTATTTTTAGTGATTAAAATAAAAAATGTTTTGAATTATATAAAATAGTTCACACACTAGTGGTTCTACACAAGTGCACGTATCCCTTCAAGTAATATAGGGCTTTCTTTAAAAACCCCAGTATCGATCATACAAAGAAGTGCAGTAAGAAATCCTTTAGGATAATTTCTAGTCTACTACTATGAAGTCTTAATTTAGAAGATAGAAATTCTTATGATAAAAAAATAAATCAAAATATTCAAACTATAAAAATTAAAGTAAGAAAGATAAATTAAAATGGATTTAATGAATGCTAATAGAAATGAAACTAAAAGAACTAAGTTTACCAAACTATTTACTAAACTTTAAAATTAAATTTACTAATACTAAACAAAGTTTTGTGATGAAGGGTTCAAATTTAAGAAAGACTCCTTCCCCTTTACAATGAATAAATGGATTGTGAAGAAATTAAAATCATTTAAAAATATATAAAGATTGTTTTGTGTCAAATAAGAGCAATCATATTCTTTACCCTCTTTTGAGTGCTATAAAGAACATTAACTAATCCAGAGTTTGGTCCCTAATTCCATGGTTAGGTTGGGAGAATACCGGCTGCCACTCTAGAGCTCCCACTACTCCCTCGCTAGAGAGCTAACAATCTTGCATCTGTTTCCAATCAGCTGGACCAAATTGGGATTTTAATCTCTCACCTTAAAATCTCCAATTCTGCATCCAACAAAGTATATTTCCCTATTTATTTGCACTTAATTCCATGGATAACATATTCTCCCATGAAATCAGATGTGATTCTCCCCATGTTATAGAAATCATAGCCCATTCAGAACATATGTTTCTCAACAAATTTTAACATTTCAATTAATCGGATCGAAAAGTAAATGAAGATCAGAGATCGAACCATCACAAATAATTGACATTTAAACTCGTATAAAACAAAATCAATTCTTCACAAAACCATATCTCAAAGTAAGGAGAAGGATAAAGAAGAATACTTAGAATTCATGAGAATGATACGATAAAGCACGAATTTCATATATAAAAATAAGTTTACAAAATAAAGAAAGAAAAGAACATAACTTATCTCACAATACTTCCCAAACAAATCTCTAGAAGTTCTCTTTAAGCACTTTCTTTATTTACAAGTACTCTTAATTCTCTCCTAGAAATGTAATGAAGAAGAATTTTGTCACCTTCCCTCTCCTCTTACAATCCTTGAGGAAAATCTCCAAGCCCTTCCTCTCACTCTTACGCCACACACACACACACACACACACACACACACAAAACTTATGCCCACACAACACTGATTCAAGCCCTAGACTTCCCTCTCTGCTATAAAAGGCTGCCTCCCACTAGAAAGAATTTAAAATTCCCTCCCAAAATTTTATCCAAAAGTCAACTCTTTTGATTTCAAAATACATGTCCATTGATCCAAGAGACATATCACTTCATAAAAAAACCTTTCAATGTGTCTAGATTAGTTGAATCACTCCAAGGGGTGTTTAGAATAAGTGTCCCTTTGAAAATTCGCGCAGAAACTCGTCTGAACCACATTAATCAGCAAAAAGTCATCTCCAGTGCATCTGGCGCCAAATCAGCGCATCATGCATCAGTTCTCTAGATTTTGGCGCATCATGTGCCACCCTGCAGCAGCTCCACTGTTTTGCTCTGTTTTGCTCTGTTTTGCTCTATTTCAGCTCTATTTCACCCTGTTTCAGTTGTGTTTTGCTCCTAAAAGATATAGCTACTAAATAAGCATGAAAATAACCTTTCTTTAAAGTGTAATTTCTTTCAAAAAAATGTGAGAAACGTAAAGTAGATTAAGCATAGAAAGACAAACCAAAATGTGTCAAGTCAGAATTTTCTTTCTTGCTCCTTTTTACTCAAAATTGCACCATTTTTGCTTAATTTTCTCCAAAATTCCATTTCTTGTACCTGAAAATAAAAATATGCAAAATATCTTCTTCTAAAGTGTAATATCATTAAAAATCATTAAAATTGAGCATATAATATATTTGAAAAAGTAGGTAATTTTTAGGTGTGTCAACTCCCCCAAACTTAAATGTTACTTGTCCTCAAGTAACCTTATTACTACATAAAAATATGACTTAGGATAGAGATTAACTTATAAATTTCTATACTTTAGTTTAACAAATAAAATAGTAAAATTTAAGAAAAATCTTTAATAACTGAGATTCAAACTCTAAGTCTAAAAGTACTTAGTAATCAAATTTATTTTTTTTGAATCTCTATTCATTTCAAGAAGAATTGTAATTTGTCATATCAAGGATACTTAGAACATTCATATCAAAAAAAAAACTTCATGAAAACATTACTATTAATGCTACTAATACTCCTATAGAAGTTTAGAAAATGTAATAAAGCATTTTTCTTAAGTTGATTCAGGTGAAGCTAATTTCTTATTAGGCATCTCCTCAAACTTCTTCTCACTCATTTTTCTTTTCTTTTCCTTTTTTCTTTTCTTCTATGTTTATTTTTCTTTTAGGATCTTTTCAATCCTTTCTTTTTTTTTCTTTTTCAAGTGAGGATTATTATATCTAGATAGTCTTTAATAATTTTCAACTTCACTATCCTCTTCTTAAAGTCAAAACTCCTTACCTTTCTTCACTTTATAAATTCATATTAGTTTATGATTTTTCATAAAGTTTTCTTCTTTTCTTCTGACATGAAACTCTAAAATTCTTAACACTTCAAAAATACAATTTTCCTTACTTTCAAAAGAAAAATATAGTTTTATCCTTTCATACAAAATATCTTTAACTTTAGAATTGACCTTCGTTATTAAAAACTTTTACCTAAATTTACCAAAATATTTAAAAACATAAATATAGTCACCTAAAGTTAAACTCTAATATCCAAGGTCATGTTAAATTAATTTTAAAAATAAAGTTAATTGAGGACAAATGAAATTTAGTTTACTTCTTTTTAAAAGAAAATTTTCATTTCCCCCAAATTTGTGTTTTTAAATATTTTACATTTAATTCCATAAATTGTAGTAGGAAGAAAAAGTAAAAGTTGAATTTACTAACCACTACAATATCCTATCAAATTCATATACCTTCACAATCAGGATAGAATGATTGCAGGAGAAAGTAAATCTAGCCTAAAACATGCTTGAAATAATATAAAACTGAAAGGAACTATACTAACTTTAAAAAAAATTTCTTCCTACCATCAAACTTGATTTTTAACATGTATAGCATTCAGTATAGAAAATATAAGTTGGAAGAAAAACAGTTCAGAAATTCTATCTATCACAAACATCTACAGGTATTCATCGGGACAGAACAATATGTAATAGAAAGTAAGTCTAAACTAGAACATGCTCGATAAAATAGAAAGAAAGATCTAACAAGCAGAACAGGTATCGACATTTTTTCTCCAAATCTTTATATTAATGTAACATAAGCACAAACACACATGATAAATGAGGTCAATTCTTCCTTTAACTCATTGCATCTCACTAACTTACTTCCAATTTCTAATGGAATCATTACACTGGTTTATTGGGTACTTATACATTATTTTATAGATTATAGTCCTAAAGATAAGGTTATCCCTAATACATTGGGTTGCGAACACCAACCTCAGGCGTCACCATATCCCATTAATTAAGCACCTCTAATAGTTAGAAGGATAGTGTAAAATCATCGACATGTTACTCATCAAAATAGGTTAGCTATTCATATCAAATGAAAACAAAGTCAAAGAAAAGAAGTAACAAAATTTGAGATGGAACTGCCACTGTTAAAATTCATAATGTCTCTTGTAAAACTCAAGTCAGGGTGAGACCCGAGTCGTAGTGGACTAGTCAATCCAACTACTACAAGAGAACATACAAGTCTAACCATAATAAGAAGTTAAGAAATCACCTTCCTCATAATACAAAAAGTTCTAATCAAATCACTAACAATCCAAACATCTACCAATCATCAATCAAACTAAAGAATCCATACTAAAGCAAACACAGTACACTACTAACAATCATAACTCTTAAGTACACTAAATAAAACCACATTGATATTTATGGGTTGCCTTCCAAAAAGAGCTTTGTTTAACATCATCAGCCCGACAAATTAATCGACCTGGATCAAAACTCCATTTAAGTAATCCTTGATCAATCGCCTAATCTTTTCCAGATCCAAGGATTCCTACAAATTCCTCAAATTTAAAATTTTCTTTCAGCACTTCCATTTCAGATTGATTCATATCCTTGTTCCTTATATTTCTTTCTAGATCCAATATTCTTCTAGTAATTTTCTCATTTTTCATATTAATATCATCCTTAGATTTTATAAGAAATGGATCTGTATAAGATACTTCATGATCTCCCAATTTTTTTATCAGATTCTCTCAATATTATTTAAATTTTGGATCAAATTCTTCTAGGTTACTCTTTTGTTCATGGTTATTTTTCAAATCTTCCCCTTGGTACTGAGTAAATGGTAGAGGTGGTCTTTCTATATTTATCTTAGTTGAGGAAATACATTTTTCTAATTCCTTAAGAATTTCTTCCATTTGTCTTTCAATCTCCTTATCCTCATCTCTCAACTCAAAGTTCTTTTGAAACATATCTGCAATTCTCTTCTAAATATTTGTTCGAAAAATTTAAGTTGCTCTACATTCATCTCCTTAAGGTTTATCTCAGGGTCACTAGGTAAAATCTCTTGGGGACACCTGTTAATTGCTTTAATAATCTGCCCCATTTGGATTTTTACATTCCTTATTGTGATCTCTTAATTTTCCAGCTCACTCTTCATTTGAATCACAACCTCTTCTAATAAATCCTTCTCATCATTCTGGGGGTTGAAGTCAAAATTATGAGGAAAAGAAAGTTCATCATTATAATGGCTATGATTATTCCAACTACATGTCCGATTAAATTGATTTTCTTCCCAAAATTATTCTTCTCCTCAAAATTATTATTCCTATTAAAATTCAAATGATTTCTCCAACCTGGATTGTAACAATCGGAATAAGAATTAGATATCACATGGCTAGTTTCAAAATAGTTAGGCTCAATCAATTGTTTATATAAATTTTCCTTAATAACTCAAGACCCTTAATGATAACTTTCTACGTATTGATCCAACTTCCTCTCAATATCTGCAACCTGAGAAATTAAAATTGTAAGCATATCTTTCTTGAAATTTTTTCACTCTCTTAGGGTTTACTCTTTCAAAGCTAGTAGCATTATAATCCAAATCTAAATATTCGTTATCTCATTGATCCGCCATTTCTACATTAAATTCATTAAGTCTTTTCAAATCTCTCCCAAAAGTTTTCACCAAATCTGACTTGTAAAATTCATGGTCTGCAGCTCCAGAACTATGCATACAAATCTAAAGATTGGAAAGAAATCAAAATTATTTATAGTATTTTGGATTTTCTTTAAAATAAACATACAATAATTAAAAAACTATATAATAATACAATTAATTCCAAATCTAAGTCTTACCGGTTTAAATAAAACTCTCCTAAAGTTCTTACCAAAGCATTCTTGACAACTGCACCAAAAAATTGATGCACCCTTGTGTGTGTTGATTTTCTGTGTGCTTTATGTAAGTTTAAATTCCCAGTAACAGTACCAAAAACCTGACCAGTCCCAAAATTATGCAATAATTTAGCTTCCAAAAATATGACCAAAATTCGACCCAATTTATAATAGCGATTAAAATAAAAATGTTATAAAATATATAAAATAGTTCACACACTAGTGGTTCTACGCAAGTGCAGTATCGCTTCAAGTAAAATAGGGCTTTCTTTAAAATCCCCAGCAACGATCCCACAGAGAAACGCAATAAAAAATCTTTTAGGCTTATTCCAGTCTACTACTATGAAGTCTTAATTTGGTAGATGGATATTTTAATAATAATAACATAAAGCAAAATATTCAAACTATAAAAATTAAAGTCAGAAAGACAAATTAAAATGGGTTTAAAGAAGGCTAATAAAAAGGTAACTAAAAGAACAAAGTTTACTAAACTTTTTACTAAACTTTAAAATTAAATTGATAAAGACCAAACAAAATTTTGTTATGAAAAGTTCAAATTTAAGAAAGTCTCTTTCCCCTTTACAATGCTTATATAGATTATGAAGAAATTAAAATCACTTCAAAATATATAAAAATTGTTTTGTAACAAATAGGAGCAATCCTATGCTTTACCCTCTTTCGAGTGCTATGAAGAATATTGACTAATCCAGAATTTGGTTCCTAATTCTGTGATTAGGCTGGGAGGATATCGTCTGCCACTCTAGAGTTCTCACTACTCCCTCACTTGAGGGGTAACAATCTCGCATCAATTTCCAATCAACTGGACCAAATTGGATATTTTAATCTGTCACCTTAAAATCTCCAATTTTGCATCCAATAAAGTATATTTCCCTATTTATTTGCACTCAATTCCATGGATGACATACTCTTCCATGAAATCAAATGTAATTCTCCCCATGCTGTAAAAATCATAGATCATTCAGAACATATGTTTCTCAACACTTTTTAACATTTCAATTAATCAGATCTAACAGTAAATGAAGATCTGATTCAAATAATCACAAATTATTGACATTTAAAACTGTATAAAATAAAATTAATTCTTCACAAAATCATATCACAAAGTAGGGAGAATGATAAAGAAGTCTACTCAGAATTCATGAGAAGGATATGACAAAACACAAATTTCATATATAAAAACAAGTTTACAAAATAAAGAAGGAAAAGAACACAACTTATCTCACAATCATTCCCAAGCAAATCCATAGAAGTTCTCTTCAAGCACTTTCCCTTTTTACAAGTACTCTCAATTCTCTTATAGAAATATAATGAAGAAGAAATTTGTCACCTTCCCTCTCCTCTTACAATCCTTGAAGAAAATTTCCAAGACCTTCCTCTCACTCACACCTCACACACACACACACACAAAAGTCACGCCCACACAATTCTCCTTCAAGCCCTAGACTTCCCTCTTTTTTATAAAAGGCTACCTTCCTCCAAAAAAAATTCAAAATTCCTTAAAAAATTCTATCCAAAAGTAAAACTCTTTTGAATTCAAAATACATGTCCATTAATCCAAAAGACATAGCCCTTCATAAAAGAATCTTCCAAAGTGTCTACATGCATTGAATCACTCCAATGGGTGTTTAGAACAAGTGTCCCTTCAAAAATTAGCGCAGAAATTCGTCTTGAACTGTTTTAATCTGTAAAAAGTTGTCTCCGGTGCATCTCGTACCCAATCGGCGCATCATGTGCCAGTTCTTTGGATTTTGGTGAATCATGCGCCGGTTTGGCACATCATGCGTCACTCTGTAGCAACTCCACAGTTTTGCTCCGTTTGGCTCAATTTCAGCTCTATTTCGCCTCGTTTCAGTTGTGCTTCGCTCCTAACAGATGTACCTACAAAATAAATATGAAAACAACCTTTTTTAAACTATAATTTCATTCAAAAATATGTGAGAAATGTAAAGTAGATTAAGCATAGAAAGACATATCGAAATGTGCTAAGTCAGAATTTTTTTTATTTCTCGTTTTTACTCCAAATTGCACCATTTTTGCTTCATTTTCTCCAAAATTTCATTTCTTGTACCCAAAAAAAAATATATACAAAATTCCTTCCTTTAAAGTGTAATATCATCAAAAATCATTCAAATTAAGCATTAAATATATATATGAAAAATTAGGTAATTGTTAGGTGTGTCACTTATCTTTTGGGTGGGGACCTTTTGAATCTCCCCTACCATAGATATTGAGGAATAGATTCCCCCCTTTTCATTAAGTATCTAGCTATATATATATATATATATANAATATTTAAGAGTGAAATATATTGAGTTGGTGAAAACAATATTATTGAATCATTTAATCCCTATTAAATTGTCAGAAAAGCAGTTATTTCAACAAATCCAACAGCTAATTTTGCCCTAGTTGAACTATTAAACAGTGAACTTCTTCTTCAAGATAACATTTGATACAATTTCCAAAGCTTTCATTTCCTTGGGTATTCATGGTAAAATTATAGATATTAGTTGTCCCTTTTCTTAACATTTCTTGCCATCTCAAGCTCAGTAATTGAATTAAGCTTCTATAATGAACATCAAATGCTCAGTTTTGTTCGTATAAATAAACAACTCAGTGAAAGCATTTTTACTTATATACTTATGAATCAAGATTAAGCTTTCAAATGCTCTCAATTTTCCTCATGTTCTATGTATAACAATCCAGGCTCCTGCAGCCTTTCTTAAGGAATTTTTGGGACGACTTAGGCAAATTCTTGAAAGTTAAAAATTTCTACTCTCGGATCCTTGATTCTAAAGGTTTTAAAATTTTAAAATCTTTTTTCATAAATTTTCAAGAATTTATGTTTAAGTAACTAAGAATGTTTGATTTAATTAATTGCTTTCTAATACCATTGATACGCTACCTACAAATTTTCATCATCTGACACGAATCTCAAGGCTATATTTTGAGCAAGAAATATTCAAATCTTGATAAAAAATCATCCAAAGTTCCGATTTCAGCAAAGTTATAATCAAACTAACCGACTCGATGAGACAAACCTAATGATATCAAAGTTAATCAAATCCAAGTCAAATCAAGCCTAGATCAAGTGATTAAATCATTCTTGAAAGATTTCCGGACATATTTGGAAGATCAAACGAATGTCAAATTTAGTGTGTTTATAGTTGAATAAAGCGTCTCGACGAGACAAATCCAACAAGCCCAAGATTGCCCAATTCTGACATTGTTAAGGCACTCAAATGTCTATCAAATGCCATTTGATTGAGGAAAGTTCTCTGAACCGTCCAATCAGAATGGTTCATTTTCCCGCATTAATTGCACCCAGAACACTATAAATAGAGCCTCACTCCTCAAATGAGGGGAGAAGAGGCTTAGGAGAGAACTTGAGGCTTTGAGAAGAAGCTCAAGTCCAAGATCATTCTCGCCATCATCGATCGCAGTCGACCACCACTGACCGTCGATAGCCACCGCTGACCTCCGTCGACCACCGCCGACCGTTATCGATGACACCGTCGACCACTGCCGACCGTCATTGATTGTAGTCAACTACCCTCGATCACCGCCGACCTCCGTTAACCACAGCTAACTAGACATCATCAGTTGATGTTGTAATTTGGAAAACTAGTAACCCTTTCCAGCCTGTAGAACAAGGGGCATCTGTAATCCTCAAATTATAGTAGATTTTTACAAGTGGGCCAGGCCTCGTGGTTTTTCCCCTTTACGGGTTTTCCACATAAAAACTCCTCATGTTATCACAACTTGATTCATTTTCATCTGAGTGTGTGTTGAATCCTCGCGCCACGCTAAGACGATAATTCATTACTCTGCCGCCATGAATTTTTTAGCACGCATTAGTTTAGCGCCATCTATGAGAAACTTGCAATCCCACAACTAAAGTATTTATACGGTTTACTACATGGCTACCAGACACAATGTTCGTAACAACGGAACATCAAGTTCCAATACCCATCATTCCAGGGAGCAGTCATGAAGCCAAGAGCGACATGTTTCTTCATCTTTCCGTCCTAGAAGATGCTATCCTACCAATGAAGGTGTTTCAGGTCCTTCAATAGAAGATCAAATGCATAGATTGGAGAAGTCTCAACTAGAGATCCTACAACTTCTACGCGGGGCTCAACAATCGCTGCCTACACCATTGGATGACATTCGTTTACCATTAACATTGCGACGTACAAGAAACATACCACTCAAAGGAACTCGTACCGGCCCACCTCCTCAAGAAGGAACACATCCCCTGTCAGGTCGTGATGTTGAACTCCTAAATACAAAAAGTTCCACTCATCTATCTCGTGCAGCTCACCCTACATCACCACATCTTTCTGTCATTCCAGATAATGTCATTCGTAACAAACTACGACTCCTTGTCCAAGAAGAGTTCCCCTAGAGAAAAGGGATCTCTTCTACATTCATCGTAACATCCATGAATCTTCTCCCTTAGCGGATGCGGTCCTCCAACACCCCATCCCAACAGGCTTCAAACTTTCGAACATCGATACATATGAAGGAATAACCGATCCATACAAACATATTGATCATTATCTAACCATCATGCACATTCAACATGTCTCTGATGTGCTTCTGTGTCAAGTGTTCCCAGCTACTCTCAAAGGACAAGCTCGAACTTGGTTCTACTCTCTACCAAGGGGCTATGTAAACACCTTTAATGAGCTTGCCAAACTGTTCGTGGAGCAGTTCATCACAAATCAAAGGATCATAAATGATTCATCCCATCTGTCGAAAATTTGTCAAAATGAAGGAGAGTCGCTCAAGGATTACTTCTACCGGTTTTCTGCTGAAGCCCGTCAGATTCCAGAGGTGGATCCGGAGTTACTAAGGGGGATTTTTCTTGGGGGGCTCCGCCTAGGACCTTTTTACTCATCACTGATGAGGGAGACAGTTCGTTCTTATGCTGATCTTGTCCATCGTGTCGAGGCCCAAATCACTGCGGAAGAGGCCATCAACGCACATAAAGAGCAGTTCGAGAAATTTGGGGGGGGGGAAGTGCAAGAATAACACTGAAGATAATAATCAATCTTTGCAACGGAGAAAATCTACAAAATAGAGGAATCACGATCTCCTTGCTTAACATGCAGGCTAATAAAGTGAGTATCGACCTAAGAAAGACTATATACCACTCAACACATCACGTGCAAAAGTCTTAATGGCTATCAAAGATGAGCAAGCCTTTAAGTGGCCTCACCCCCTGAAACCTAACTCAGGGAATAAAGAACAATACTGTCATTTTCATTGGAGTTGTGGTCATTCCACCGAAGCATGTAAGCAGCTCAAGGAAGATATTGAAAGATTAATTAAACAGGGATATCTTGGTCAATTTGTACAAAACAAAATAGTTGGTATCAATAACGCTCATACTGGGGGGGCAACATACACCAAGGCAGCAACATGGGGGTCACCCAGTCGTAGGAGAAATTCAAACAATTGCTGGAGGCCCATCGCTGATTGATCAAGTCCTTGTCACTGTATTTGGAGAACCAATGCAGAAAAAATTACGTCTTGAGCCTATAACTTTTGATGATTCCAATTTGGAACGAGTTCAAGTCCCCCACCAAGATCCACCAGTCATTAGCAAAGGAATTGGCGAGCCCTGCTATAACGTAAAGAGGATCCTGATCGACAATGGGAGCACTTTTGATGTCTTGTTCTATTCAACTTTCCTCTGTTTGGGATTGACAAGAGAGGTACTTCAACCTGCATTCGGATCATTATATGGTTTTGATAATCGATCAGAGAGGGTCGAGGGAACAATAAATCTTCCAGTTGTGTTGGGAGATTTTCCTCGACAGATAACCCACTCAGTTCAGTTCATCGTTGTCAAATTTGGATCAGCGTATAATGTTATCTTCGGGAGACCACTGCAATCATTTTTTGGCATCGTGAGTTCTGTAACAAACTTGAAGATTAAGTTTCCAACCCTAGTAGGGATCGTGGTCGTGCGAGGTGATCAACAGATAGCACAATCATGCTACCTCAGACAAGTTTAGCCACGCCCATCAATGACACTTAGCATTGAAAACTTTGATCTTCAGGATGAAGATGTACCTCAACGGGCTTTTCCCGTGAAAAACTTGGTTCAAATCCCACTCTCTGACAAATTCCTCAAGAACAGTGCAGTTTGGTTCCCTACTCTCCGATGAGAAAAGGTCGGAGTATGTAGATCTTCTTCAAAGAAACCAAGACATTTTTGCATGGACTCCGGCCGACATGTCTGGAGTTGACCCAGAAATAATCATGCACTCTTTAAAGGTAGACCCGACCTTTAAACCGGTCATCCAGAAGAAGCGCAATTTTGCCCCAGACCGCTTACAAGCTATTGAACAAGAAGTTAACAAGCTTCTTGAAGCAAAGTTCATACGAGAAGTATATCATCCTGCATGGCTAGCCAATATTATCATGGTGAAAAAAGCTAATGGTTTATGGAGTATGTGTGTTGATTATACAGACCTCAACAAAGCTTGCCCGAAGGATAGTTTTCCCCTCCCGCGCATAGATCAACTCGTCGATGCCATGTCTGAACATAAAAAGTTAAGTTTTATGGATGCATACTCAAGATACAATCAAATAAAGATCAACACAATGGACGAGGAAGCCACCTCTTTTCTAACAGATAAGGGGTTAACTGTTATCAGGTTATGCCATTCGGGTTAAAAAATGCTGGTGCAACTTATCAGCGACTCATGAATAAAGTTTTCAAAAACCTTCTCGGGCGTACAATGGAGGTTTAGGTTGATGACATGTTAGTAAAAAGCTTGGAAGCATCCCAACACATTTCTCATATGGAGTGTTTCCAACTCCTTTATCAGTATGACTTAGGACTTAACCTGACTAAATGTGCTTTCGGGGTCACATCAGTGAAGTTTCTGGGATTTATGGTTACCCATCATGGGATTGAAGCAAACCCAGAAAAATCAAGGCATTGAAAGAAATGGTGCCTCCATGAAACATCAAGGAGGTGCAACAATTGAATGGTCATATAGCTGCCCTATCCCGATTCTTAGCTCGTTCTGGAGATAAGTATTCGTCGTTCTTCAAAGTTTTAAAAGAAGCACGTAACACTGGTTTTAAATGGACATATGACTGTCAGATCGCTTTCGAACAACTTAAGGCATATCTGACTTTACCGCCCCTTCTCTTAAAACCCATCCAAGAAGAAATGTTATTTATTTATTTGGTTATTTCACCTCATCCAATAAGCTTTGTCCTAGTCAGAATAGAAAACACAATCGAGAAACCAGTATATTATGTCAGTAAAGTTCTCTCTGATACAGAAAGTCGCTATCCGATGGCGGTCAAGACTGCACTAGCCCTGGTATTCTTAGCAAGGAGACTTCGTCCGTACTTCCAGGCTGACACTATTTGTGTTTACACACAACTCCCTTTAAAGGCTATCCTACAAAAACCTGAAGCATTAGGAAGATTAGTTAAATGGTCAGTAGAATTAGGAGAATTTGACATCCATTATTTACCGCAACCAAACATCAAATCACAAGTGTTGGCCGACTTTGTAGTATATTGTACAGTGCCTACCGCTGATGAACCACCCGTTTCTCTTCCAAGGTCACCTCAGTGGACACTATATGTAGAAGGAGCATCTGGAAACTCAAGAGTTGGTGCAGGAATACTACTTATCTCCCCAAAGAAAGACATTTTAGAGTACGTACTTCATTTGAAATTCTCAGCTACCAATAATGCTGTTGAATATGAAGCGCTTGTCGCCAGATTAAAGCTTGCCATCAACTACGAAGCATGAAACATGATTATCTACACTGATTCTCAACTTATTGCATCCCAAGTAGAAGGAGAATTTGATGCTCATAACTCACAACTAGTGCAGTATCTCAGTCTGGTAAAAACACTTCTCGCCAAAATTGAAACATGTCAGCTCATACATATACTTCGGGAGCATAACACCCAAGCTGATGCCATCTCCAAACTTGCAACTTCAATAACTGGAGATCTCTATAAAAGAAAGAATATTGCGGAGATACATCTTCCTAGCATCCATATCCCATGGGAGATACTGTCTATAGATGACCCAAGGGAGCCATCTTGGATGGATCCCATCAGCTCCTTCCTTCGAGACGGAACACTACCAGATGATGCTACTACATCAATTCGTATCCGAAGCATGGCTGCCAACTTCATCCTTATAGAGGATGAACTGTACAAGATGGCATTTGTAGGTCCATATCTCAAGTGTCTTCCTCCATCCAAAGCTGATTATGCTCTACAAGAAGTTCATTCCAGAATATGTGGGGAGCATCTCGGTGGCAGGGCACTTGCTCTTAAAATAATGAGGCAAAACTTCTACTGGCCAACAATTAAGCAAGATGCATTAAAGTTTGTACAAAAATGTAAGAATTGCAAACTACACTCCAATCTTACACATGCACCGCCAATAGAACTCGCATCTTTTCTGAGTCCTTGGCCTTTCGCCCAATGGGTCATTTCTGATAGCTACTAGACAACAAAAATTCATCATCTTAGCTGTCGACTACTTCATTAAATGGGTAGAAGAAGAGCTTCTTGCCAAAATCACTGAGGCAAATGCCAAACAGTTTGTCTGGAAAAACATCATCTGTCGTTTTGGGCTTCCTGTGAAGTTTATCACTGATAATGGGACTCAATTCACTGAAAGGGTTTTCACATCATTCTGCAAGGATCTTCACATTTAGTTGGTGCACACTGTTGTGGTGCATCCCCAAACAAATGGATAAACAAAGGTGACGAATTGTACTGTGCTCAAAGGATTGAAAACTCGACTTGAGAAGGCTGGGGTGCAATGGGTAGAAGAGCTGCACAACGTCCTTTGGGCATATCGCACAACCACACAAACCCCAACCGTGGAAACTTCATATAACTTGTGTTACGGCACTGAGGCTGTTATCCCAGTGGATATCAGAGTTTTGAACCCGCGAGTTAAAATTTTCGACTCAGATAACAACGAGGAAAAACTCCAACAACATTTGGATCTCCTCCCAGAAACACGCGATATGGCCCATCTTAAAGTTGCTTCCTACTGCGAAAGAGTTGCTCACCAATTCAACCAGAGAGTCAATCCTCGACCTATTTTCATTGATGACCTGGTCTTGCGTAGTATTGAAGCCGCCGGCCATGATCCATAACGCAATAAATTATCACCTCTCTGGGAAGGCCCATGTATTGTGGCTGCTATGATCAAGCCTGGAACCTTTAAGTTTAAGGATTCAGATGGGAAAATCTTGCCCCAAACTTGGAATACAGAGAATCTTCGCAAATATTACCAATAATACCCCAGTCATGTAGTCCACATATGTTATTACATTGCAACTCATACACAATTAATGTATCTCAAATATTATTCACTTATTTTCCTATACATAAAAGTCATCTTTAGAAATTGTAATAACTCATTCACGAGTCACTTCATGCTCTCAATCCGAGAAATACACAACTCCTGTTGTTTCTTAGTCAGAGCACAATCAATCCCAGGGTGATTCGATTTGACATCTTCCATATGGTTAACAACGCCGAGTTTTTACTCCGGTAAACGACCCTGGATAGGTTAACAGTCCTTGGTGGGCTACACCTAACCCCTTCCACACAGGTTTGTAAGCGAGCAATGCTCTAACAGACAACCTCAAATGGGTTAATAAGTCCTCGGTGGACTTTCGATGGCTCCTCTATGCAGGTTAAAATCATCGAGTAAAACTCTGATAAATAACCTCAGCCAAGTCAAATGTTGTTGATGATTTATCCCCATAGTAACCTTCTCACATACTAGATCTTCAAAATGATACCATTGTGACATGAAATAAAATAAGTTTCAAGCTTATCACTAAAAAGATACTCGAGGGACAAACATCTAGCAAAATAAGTTGATCGACATGCATCACTAATAAAACATTTGTGAAGTTAGAGCAACATGACAAAAGAAAATACGCTGCAAATATTAAAAGGAAAAGTAAAGCACTAATTAACATCAACGTTCTCCTCCGCCACTTTGTTTTCATCGAAGAACACTTTATTTAGTTCACTCTCAATATCATCACCATCAGAATCTAAGGAAGGGTCCTCTGAAGCCTAGCTTGGAGTGAGCCCCTCAACAACAATCCCTGTTCGACATTGTGCCGCTCGACTCCCCTTCAAGAAATCCTGGATGAATCCTTCTTAGGTGAACCACTTCTATTGTTCCTTTACCTCAACATCAAGTACACGATCACGAGCTCTTGGATACGGTCTCAAATGATAGTTTTGAACTTATGTGATTTCATGAAATTGTCGATCGCTTTATGCTTAATTTCTGAAACACCAACATCTTTTGCGGACCTCAAAATTCAGATCTCTTCTTCTTGGGCTAACACTGTCAACTTAAGGGCTTTCATGCTCTTATTACTTTCACGAAGGCTGGCTCGTGCTTCTACCAACCCCTTCTGAGTTTTCTACAGATCCTGAAGCTGCAACGAGAGGGATGTTGCCATTGTTGAAAGTTCTGTCCTACACTCTGTCAACTGTGATTCCAGAGATGTAATTTTTTCGACCCCAAATTCATACCGACGCTTGTACTCACCTTGAAAATATTTGATCTTAACGAACTCGGAATTCCAGTTTCTCAATGCAAGTTTTAGCCCCTGCTGGTTTTCCACCATCTTATCCACCTAGAATAAAAGAAATATAGGTTAGAGAGATGAAATAATTATATAGTAGCAGAAAATAAAAGAAACTTACAAAACTCTAGGCTTCTAGGAGCCCAATACATTCATGAGACAAGATATTTTAAGGAACGTGAATAGCTCCCGTGATGTTTCAACTTTCTTTTATTTCTTAGGCAGTACTTCACATTTACTGCTCGTCAGGAGGTACTTTGAGGATTCTATGATGGCTAGCTCAGAAGGTCTCTTCTTAAATTTCTTTAGTGCTACAGCTGTTGACCGTTCGGGGTGGAAAGAAAGCTTGACCTTGACCAATGATTCTTCACTCACAAATTCGTAAATATATTGTATCTCAAACAATAGTTCCTTCATGTCAGGAAATCCTAGCATCTGCAATATTCCCTCTTCGGTAGTATGAGGAGAGATAAACAATTGTTGAAACCTTCCTCGCTACTCACGGAGCCCCCAATCATTTTTTGCGAAGAAGAATTTGACGGACCATTGTCTTATCGGTTCCTTTAGACGGAAATCCAACACCTTATGCTTAAACAACACAGGATCATGTGTATCAGCAAAGACCCACACAGTCATGCCAAAATTGCAGGTATTAACTTTAATCCGCGAATTCTAAAGAAAACAGTCAATCCAATAATGACCGTCACCACTCGACAAGATAACTAAGCAATGCAAACTCTGAATGCTTTCATAATTTCAATAAACTTAGGTGCTGGAGGAAACTGTAGACCAACTTTTAAGGTAGCATCATAAATAGTAACATACCCAGAAGGTGGAGAATATGCTCGATCAATTGAAGTCAGTAACTTCACTACCCTATCATTCGGGAAGAAATACTTCCTTCAAAAAAAGATCAATTCGCTCTCCGTCACAGTTGACATTGCATCCTCTAGTTTCTGACTTTTCTCTGGTTCTCAGCGAAATGAGGTTCTCTAGCTGTTGCTATTTTAGTGACATTTTGCAGTAACTCTTCACCGCAACGTTTTGCAACAATGCTATACCGCGCCGCTTTGTCACTACGCGTCACCGCAACACTTCGCCGCAACACTTCGCCGCAACTCTTCTCTACAACTCTTCGCTTTGCCACAAATTTTCTCCGCAACTCTCCGCTTCACCGCAACTCTTCTCCACAACTTTTCTCTGCAACTCTTTGCATCGCTGCAACTCTTCGTACCGCCGCAACTATTCTCCACAGTGCAAGATGATTTTCTTCTCCTTCTCACTTATTGTTTTTTTCCCTTCATCCAATATCTCTATTTATAGGAATGAAATGAGACATAGCATTAAATGTACATTAAAAAAAACGGTAGCCCATTAAAAAAATGCTGCTCATTGGGGGTTTCGTTTTGATTTGTTGTACATAACCAAAAATAAGATGAAGTTAAAAGTTTTGTAAAAGTTTAAACTCCACAAATATATTTATAAACTTAAGTCTTAAGTAAAACTGAAATCCGGTACAAAGATGTTTAAATGTTCCAAATTTAAACGCTATTTATAAATAATTATCTGTTTATATATATATATATATATA
>JXCR01121863.1:317103-331320 GCA_002079205.1 Phalaenopsis hybrid cultivar
TATATATATATATATATATATATATATATATATATATATATATATATATATATATATATATATATATATATGAATAAAGTTAACGAAATTTAACCTACAAACCATGTAATTCTTACATATTTTTTACCAAAATCCATATACTTAAGGGCATAACATTAAAATTTTTAGTATTACATTAATAATATCACGGTAAATACAAAGTATTATGCATTTTAATATTTTTGTACGATAAAATCGAACTCCCCCGAAAACAGGGGGGCAATTGATACGCTACTTAACAAATTTTCATCATCCGACACGAATCTCAAGGCTATATTTTGAGCAAGAAATATTCAAATATTGATAAAAATTTATCCAAAGCTTCCATTTCAGCAAAGTTATAATCAAACTGACCGACTCGATGAGACAAACCTAATGATATCAAAGTCAGTCAAATGTGAGTCAAATCAAGCCCAAATCAAGCGATTAAATCATTCTTGAAAGATTTCCAGACACATTTGGAAGATCAAACGAATGTCAAATTTAGCGTGTTTATAGTCGAATTAAGCTTCTCGACAAGACGAATCCAACAAGCTCAAGATTGCACAATTCCGACATTGTTAAGGCACTCAAATGTCCATCAAACGCCATCTAATCCAAGGAAGTTCTCTTGACCGTCCGATCAAAATGGTTCATATTTCCGCATTAATTGCACCCAAAACACTATAAAAAGAGCCCCACCCCTCACATGAGGGGAGAAGAGACATAAGAGAGAACTTGAGGCATTGAGAAGAAGCTCAAGTCCAAGATCATCCTCGCCATCGTTGATCGGCGTCGACCAGCACTAACCGTCGACAGCCATCGCTGACCTCCGTCGACCACCGCCGACTGTCATTGACTGTCCTCAGCCACCGCTGACCTCCGTCGACCACCGCCGACCGTCATTGATTATAGTCAACTACCATCGATTACCGCCGACCTCCGCCTACCACCGCTGACTAGACATCGTCAATTGACGTTGTAATTTAGAAAACTAATAAGTTTTTCCTACCTGTGGGACAATGGGCATCTGTAATCCTCAACTTATAGTGGATTTTTATAACTGGGCCAGACCCCGTGGTTTTTCCCTTTTACTGGTTTTCCACGTACAAACTCCTGGTATTATCACAGCTTAATTCATTTTCATCTTAATATGTGTTGAATCCTTGCGCCACGCTAAAACGATAATCCATTACTCTACCGCCGCGAATTTTCTAGCACGCATCAACCATATTCTTGTTTCTTTCTTTAGTTAATGCATAAAGTATTTATATTTATTTCTCTTATTGTAAAGGTTTACTTTAAGCAAAAGAATGTTTCATGGTTAGCTTTGTATGATGAAAAGTGGCGTACTTACTTTCTCTTTGATGGCTTTATGAAACTTAACAAGGAGTGGCTTCGTAATTTGAGGCCGGATTAATTGCGAAACCACGCCACGGTAGACTGTTAGGTCTTTTTTCTATTATATGATTGGTCTCAACATATATTTATATACTTTTTAAATATTCATAAAGCCCTTTCGGACTTGATCCCTCTCTTTCTTTCTGAAACAATCTTTCACAAGGCCTCCCATTTATAGGTGCACATAGGCTAACAAGCTAAGCATAAACTTCAAGTAGAAGCGTTCCTAGCGATTCGTGACTGCAAAGATAAATATAAGAAATCTCCCTATGTGTGCCCCAATCCTTTTCTATCTCCACGCTCACCTCCACTCTGCTCTTAAATCTTTAACAACAGGTCTACCTCCTAAAATATCTTTTCCAAGAAAAATATACAAAATTATCCAAAATGATGGACTAGTTGTCAATATTACCAGAAACATGAAACTGATGAGGAAAAACAAATTTATCAAGTTTCTTTCAGCTTCTCATTCCCATCATTAAATTTCAATTGCATCCACACACAGGTAACTGAGAACACATCTAAGAAATTGTTCGCTTTATAAGTGGCGAATATTAGTGTGAACTAAAGGAAAACATTAGATGAAAATACAGCAGATTTGTAAGGTTCTATCACGAGTACGAAAACAAATCTAGTTCTTCAGTATACCATCAGCTTCTTGTCACTTAGCTGAAACCAAATGAAGATTACGAAACCTGGTGAAGTACTCAATAGCCATGTCCTCGGGAGGTAAAGTTATTACGCTCTCCAACATATCTCCCGGAAAATGAGGTAAGAAGTTTTTGCTCCACGTAGCAAATTTAGGAAACTTAGCAGCATCGATTACCTGAAAATCAAGAACTTTTTCCACAATAACCCCAAGCCAAAAAGGGATCCAACCTACCACTATGTCAAGATATCCAATGCTTTGTCCCCCAAAGAACTCTCCTTTAGCTATTAGTTCTTTCTCTAATACTTCAAGAATATCCTCAAATGCTTCAAGGCAATCTTTTCTCTCTCCTTCTCCTGCAAAGAACAACTTTCTTGCTGCCTCCCGACCCTGTATTTAAACCAAATCATAATCTTCATTGATGATAAAAAAGTATGACTAGTTTTAATTTTTACATTTTGAAGAGCCAGAAAGATATCCCCTCAATCTCCAAATTGTAAAAAGAAATTCGTCACCTCACTGAAGAATTTACGGGGAAGAGTGAAAAGTTTGGTCTTTTTATGTTACTTTAAACTCAACGTTTTTCACACGTTATAGTGGAAGAGTTCACAATATCTTGCATTTCTAAATATTCTATATGGCATTGCTGAGATAGTTAAAACAATGTGAAATGTTGCTTTCTGCAAGTGTCTTTTTGAAAGCATGGTCTTTTGCACCATATGGCTATTAGACTTGGAAACTTGAAAGGTTTACCAGTCTTGGCAAGCTGATTGGATACGGCATGAGAGCTCATTGACAAAACAATCTAGCATTATTCTATGCCTTGTTTGAGATCACATGATCATCTAATTCCATTTTGCTTAAGGGTATCTTAATACCAATGATTACGAAAAAAAGAAATGAATGCAATATTTGTTATCTATTTGTCTATCATATAAGTAAACGTTCGTAGGAAACCCTCTTAGGCAGAGGTGAACCGAATTCGTAGGAAACCCTCTTAGGCAGAGGTGGACCGAATTCGTAGGAAACCCTCTTAGGCAGAGGTGGACCGAGTAGGGTCCAGAAAGGGGGCAAGGGGTGAAACGATGTAGGGTCCAAAGAGGGGGCACATGCTCCGCTCAAAATCTGATTTTTACTTATATGGGAGACCAATTTAGTCTTTTTGCCCCTCCTGAAATATTATTTTGCTCTTCGTTACCATAGCCCCTTCAACGTTCGATCAGTTTACCCTACCTCATAAAAGAGGCTTATTCCACCATTGCTCTTAGGCGTCCTTTTTGTGCTTTCTCAATAATTTTTCTCAAGAAATCTTCTAAGAAAATATTTCGAAGAAGACACTATCATGGAATTATCATAGGACCCTTCTAACTTGTTGTTGGACTTTTTAGATAAGCATATTTTTTCTGTGAAAAGTAATTTATAAAATTCATGAAACCTCTCGAAAACCCCTATTTCAGAAGCTTTAGAAACTATTTATAGCAAATTCTACAATAATCAAGAATCCATCTGGTTGTGAAACATTTTAGATGTAGCACATAGCTACCCATGCTTAGTAAATTGGTAATCATGCACACAACAATGTGTTACATCGCCAAATTTTTAGATAATACTCATTATGTTATATGAGAGGAAAGTTGAATCACCTTTTTTATCTCTTTAAACGTTAAATTATTAGAATGTTTTCATTACAATCCCTTGAATCAAAAAAGAACTATGGGCCATGAAAGTTTAAAATGCATTAGACTCACATCAAGAGCTTAATGTGTTAAGTCCAATGTTAAACTTTTAGTAGACAAATGAAAAAGTAGATAAAAAACTTCCCGAAGATTTCACCCTCTTTTTGTGTGGAAGGTAAGATATGAGGATTCAGATTTGCCATATGTGCAAGCCCCTATACTTAATTAGCCCTCCCAAAAATAAGAGATCACTTTTGATTAAGGGTAGTCATTCGACACAGAGTCTTCAAATTTATCATATAACACAAGTAAATTTAAATATGAAAATTTTAAAATTGAACATTGTGAGCTAAAGCAGTTGATAGGAGAAACAAAGACAGTTTTGATTAAGATCCCATGGTTAAATCATTCTAGGTTATCTTGGTCTTGAGTCTACATAGTCAGCAGAGATAGGAAACCCATCCTGAGGATCCTTATCTGCAACCATTGGTTAATTCTTCAAAGGGGATCATATAGACCTAGGGTCAATATTTGTCTTAGGGGACTGATCTAAGTCAACCTTAGCTTATAGAATGCATCGTATCCCAATCAAATATACTCTATAAATAAACACTCAAATGGAAATAATGTGATTGGAGAACATACGGATTATAGCCATGGTTGTAATATACTAGTTTCATTTAGTGACAAATAATGAGGTTGAAATGATTTGGTTGTATGTATTTTTCAAAGTGTTTTTTGACAGTAAAATCACATAGATAGAGGACTCAAGAAATATATTTACTAGCATGAGATTTTTTTATGCACAACTTTAGTAGTATGTTTGAAATGAAATTGACACTCTATCAGCTCAAGGCAATAATAGATTTATCTGCCTTGACAAAAGATTGTTAGGGGCAGATGGATTTGGCTTGAAGCATTAGGTGATTTATGTTTGAGAAATTTATCTTATGAGTATATCACATTCGGCTCAGATGCACAATGAATATGCCTATCATTAGAGATTTATTACTTATATATTTTTTAGAGCTTTAGTCATTTTAACTCTGGTCACTAAGAGGAATAAGATAAAACTTTCTCAATTAACGATCAATCTTATCAACACAAGTCTCTATAAGAAGGTTGGTCAGACTTACCAAGATGTAAGGCTTATGATACAAAAAAGTGCAATTTTATATATACCTTTTATGCTTAAATTTGGTGATATTGAACTTTAAAGAATGATATTTTCATGTTTTGTTGGAGGTATATTGATTTTAGGCTTTTGGAGCAGAAATGAGCAAAAAGGAAGAAATTTGGAGTTAAAACGTAGATTTTCAACATATTGGCAGTAGAGGCACAAGAACTAGCGCGAGAGGTGCCAGTTTACAGAGAAGAGGTGTTAGAGGCACCAGAATGGTGCTAGAAGTGCTAGAATCCAGAAAGGAGCGCAAAAATCCAGAGAACAGGTGCCAGGCGCACCAGTGATAGATTTAGATAAATTATTGGTGGTTATTGACTATTTTTTAGATGTTCTAGAAGGCAATTCAAATGCCTCATGGAGTGTTTTAATGCATTTAGTCACTTGGGGAAGGTTCTTGAAAGAAGAGATATGTATTTTAGATGAAGGGATTTGTCTCCTAGTGTGTAGAGGTGTGTCTCTTGGAGGAAAAAGAGGGAATTTTTTAATTTCTTTGGAGAAGAGAGGCTGGCGCCACTCTTAAAAAGTCAAGGGAGGTCTTTGGCATGTTGGGTCTTGTCTTGTATGTGGCATGTAGCGTCTTTGGTGGAGCGTTAGGTTTTAGAGAGGATTTTCTTCTAGAATTGTAAGAGGAGAGAGAAGGTGAGAGATTTCAACTTTGTTACATTTCTAAGAGAGAATTGAGTGTGATTGTAAGGAGAAAAAGTGCTTAAAGGGAACTTTAAGAGATTTGCTTGAGGAGGAGTGTGAGATAAGTTGTGTTCTTTCATTTATTTATTTTTTAAACTTATTTTTATATATAAAATCCATGTTTCGTCATATCCCCCTCATGAATTCTGAGTAGTCTTATTTTTCCCTCTCCCTACAATGAGACATGATTTTGTGAAGAATTAATATTGTTGTGCAAGGTTTTAAATGTCAAAAAAATGTGATGATTCAAAGTCCGATCTTCATTTACTTTTTGATCTGACCAATTGAAATGATAAAATTTGCTGAGAAACATAAGATCAAAAATGGCTTTGCTTTCTAAAACAAGGTGAGAGTCGCATTGAATTTCATGGATGAGAATGTAGTACATGGGGTTAAGTGCAAATGAATATGAAAATATATTTTGATGGGCGTAGAATTGGAGATTTTAGGGTAACAGACTAAAATCCCCAATTTGGTCAAGTTGTTTAGAAACTAAAGCAAGATTGTTAGCCCTTAAAGAAGGAAAAAGTGGGAGCTCTAGAGTCGGAGCCAATATCCTCTCAGCCTAACCACAAATTTAAGGGCAAAACTCTTGATTAGCCAATGTTCTTTATGCACTCGACATATGGTAAAGAATAGGATGATTCCTATTTGGCACAATAGAAATTTATATAAGACTATAAATGATTTTAATTATTTCAATAACCATAACCTTATTGTAAAGCGGAAGGATGTTTTCTTAAATTTGAACACTAAGTTACAAAACTTTGTTTAGTCTTAGTAAATTTAATTTATAGGTTTAGAAAATAGCTTAGTTATCTTAGTTCTTTTAGCTAAATTTCCATTAGCATACATTAAACTTACTTTTGACCTAATTTTCTTTCTTAAGTTTTTATAGTTTGAATATTATGTTTTACGTTATAACTATAAGAATTTCTACCTCCTTGTGGGATCAATACTTAGGACTCCATTAGAGTCCTTTATTACACGATCGATACATATACTTTCATTATTACTAGGTTTGGTAGCTTAAAGATCTTAAAATAGAAAATTATTTATGCTGAAGTGATTCTTACAGTGATTGAACTGCATATTTACTAATTGTGTTGTCGTGTGTTATAGTATTGAAAGATACTTACATCGCATATTGAAAGACGCATGAAGTTTTTGGCACCATCGTCGGGAGGTAATAGTAAGTTACTTTATAATTTATAAGACTTTGTTTGAACTCAAAACTTATATTGAGAAAAATTGTAGTTTAATAATTTTTTTTTATATTTTGGTGTGTTTACTCATTTTAATTGCGTATTATTTTTTTGAATGCATCGTTTAAGATCTGAAGATTTAGTAACTTATGATTCGGAGTTGAAAAGAACTATTAGAAAAATTTAAAAACAACAAAAAGAATCAGAAAATTTGAACAAAATGGCAAAAAAATTAAATAATCAAAAAATTGAAAATGAAAATAATCAGAGACTTTTAATAGATTATGCTAATCCTATAGCAGATGAATATCACTTGAGTATACAAAACCCTATTGTAGATGCTAATTCATTTGAGCTTAAACCTCCTATTATCCAAATGGTACAAAATAATCAGTTTGGGGGAACACCGACTGAAAATCATAACTTGCATCTTACTAGTTTTCTAGAATTGTGTGCTACATTTAAATATGATAGAGTGTTAAATGATGCCGTCAGACTTAGAATTTTTTCTTTTTCATTAAGGGATAAAGCTAAGATATGGTTAAACTCTTTAGCACTTGGATCTATCAGAACTTGGGGAGAATTATCACAAGTTTTTTTTTAAATATTTCCCACCATCAAAACCTGCTAAGCTAAGAAACAATATCACATCTTTTTGTCAGTTTAAATAAGAATCAATATATGAAGCTTCGAAACGATTTAAAGATCTCCTTATGAAGTGTCCACGCTATGTGTTACCAGTATGGTTAATAATTGAAATTTTTTTATAATGGATTGGTTAGATCTCTTAGATCTATAATTGATGTTGCTGCTGGTGGATCATTAATGCAAAATCATTTAATGAACCATATTCTTTAATTGGAGAGATGACTTCTAATAATTTTTAATGGCGCTCTGAAAGGGTAACTCCGAAAAGAGTAGCTAGTATTCATGATTCTTATGCAATATTTATTTTAGCTTCTCAAATTACTGCAATATCAAAGAAGATATATCATTGGGAATGAATTATTCTAAGGCATATCCTGTGTTTGAGGAAAATTCATTGAGACAAATGATAGATTCTCAATCATCATATGAAACTTTAAATGTTAGAAAAAATCAAATTAATAATCCTTATTCAAATTATTATAATCCTGGTTAGAAGAATCACCCTAATTTAAGCTGAAATAATAATAACACTAATGTTGTACATCCGCAATAGGGGAACAATCCTGTTAACTTATTAAGAAATTCAAACAACCAGAGCAACATTAACTATAAACCTTATTATCCTGTAGGTTTTAATAGCAATTCACAAATTAAGGAGAAGAAATTGTCAATCGAAGAATTAATATTGCTAATGGGAAATCAATTACAAGGTCAAAGAGTTGTAATTAGATACATGGAAAATCAGTTGGGATGTATTGCTATTGCACTTAGCAATAGACCTCTAGGAACTTTGCCTAGTAATGTTGAAGTTAATCCTAAAGATCAGAATAAAGAGCAAAATAAGGATATTCAACTGAAAAGGGCAAGAGAATTATAAACAAAAGTTCACAATATTTATCATTTCCACAATAAAAATTTTTAACTTTAGGTTTTTCTTCATTACTATAAATTTTTAACTAAATTCTCCTACTCATTTTTATACTCAAAATTTAACATCCCTAATATAACTTTATATACATATTCATTTTTCTTCAAATCAAAATCAAATTTATTTGAAGTACATTTGAGAACAAATAAATTTCAAAATTTTCATCCCCCCCCGACAAAAACTTAATTTTTTTGTAAAATAAAAAATTTTAGCATCATATATAAATTAGAAAGAATGAAAATAAAAAATAACATGCTAACACGAATTTTTACATCCTAAATATACAAGTACAAAAATTAAAAACATTAAATTGATCAAATTTTAATTTCTTAAAATTAGATATTTATTAGACTTCTATGCAGTGGCAGATAGCGTAAAAGCAAACAAACTAACTAACAAACTTACGCAACTGCAACATAAAGAAAAATATCTGATAGTAAATTGAAAATTTTAAGCATGAAGTTTTTAAGTAAATGTTAATGATCTTCTAAACCTTCCTAAGATTCGGAATTAAGTTCAACATAGACTAAATAAATATTGTACACAACATAATTACACAATTACTACCACAAAAATAAAATAACTACTCACAAAAAAATAAATACAACATAGCATTGTCTAATAAAAGAAAATACAAATAAAACTAATAGTCTAAGCAGATACAACTCCAAACACAACAAAAGTACAGTATAATTGCACCACAATCAATTCACAACAATACAAAAAAAAAAAAAAAAAATAAACTAAACTCAAGCACTAGTATAATCATCTTCTTCCTTAGCATCACTCTCATCACTATCCAAAGTATTTGCAGGCTCATATGATGGATATTTTGGATATTGAAGGAAAACAACACTGTGGTTACCTCTCATCATGTATTCCATAGATGAGTGGTATTCTTCCTCATAATCACAATGTCTCCTCATATATCCGTCTATATGCTCCGTAAAATTTTCTAAATTTATTACCACCCTTTCATTGGTGTAAATAATATTATTCAATATCCTCTGCAATAGTTGTGAATGAGAATCAGATCCAGAAGTCTGACCCTGTGATGTAGAAGCACGTGAAGTGGAAGCTCGAGATGTCGAAGCAGCTAAAATACTAGAAAATCCACTTCTCCAGCCAAAAATTGAATGATGTAAATAAGACTTCACATTCACACAAGTAAAAGACTTGAGTGGCTACAATATCTCTCCCCATCTATCAAATCTAGCCCTAACCTTCTCAAATAATGAAAAGATTAAGGATGTGAATCCCAAACCTGCAGTAGTAGCAGCGACGACAGAACTGGTAATAACTCTACAAATCAAAGCTCCAATGTCAACGGACTTGAACTTGAATACAATAGTTCCAAGTTGCTCGATCATGAATTGATTCACTAAGATGAATTGTACGAAGCATACGAGTAGAAATGAAATAGTGTCATGCCTTCACAGTGGCATCTAACTTTAAAGTGGGGAAGTTGACTCTTCTTTCATTGGTAATCTTCCACAATCCTCTTTCTCCAGTCAACCATGAAATAATCTCATCTAACTTATCATTTGGACAATAGTTGGAATAAAAACATAAAGTGCTCGGGGGCAAATGATTAAATTGATTTATTACCTCAGAAGAGAAAGGCACTATCTTTCCTCTAACCATGTCTCTTTCTTCTTCAGCATCGTGGAGATTTGCATAGAACTCCCCAACAACAGAAATAACTATCATTGCAGAAAAATAACAAAACCGCTCCCACTGGTGGCGAACAATCAAACCCTCTACAGCTCCTCCTGGACTCTTAAAAAATGCTACGGGTTCAACTTTCTCGATTGCAGTGCATCACTGTATCTATCTTGCGCTCTCGCACTAGCAAACTTGCTCAAATAAAATTAGGCTTTTCCCTTGCTCCTCTTCATCCTTGGTGCCATATCTAAAAATATATATATGATTCACAATAAATCCCAAATTCAACTCTAAATCATTAAACTTAACTTCTAAAAGCTAAAACTACCAAATCTATGTATTTTCCATAGATTTTTCTCTAATATTCACCATGAATAGTGATTTTCTAGTAGATCTATAATGTGCTGAAAATACATGGTCAAACTCAAAAAAATTTTCATAGCAGTGAAGCTCTTACCTCCAGAAGATAAAATCTAACAAACTCAATATTTGTCTTAGGGGACTAATCTAAGTCAACCTTAGCTTATAGAACGCATCGTGTCCCTATCAAATATACTCTGTATATAAACACTCAAATGGAAATAATGTGATTGAGAAACATACGGACTATAGCCATGGTTGCAATATACTAGTTTCATTTAGTGACAAATAATTAGGTTGAAATGATCTGGTTGTATGTATTTTTTGAAGTGTTATTTGACAGTAAAATCACATAGATAGAGGACTCAGGAAATATATTTACTAGCATGATATTTTTGTATACACAACTTTAGTAGTTAGTTTGATATTAAATTTACACTCTATGAGCTCAAGGCAATAATAGATTTATCTACCTTGACAAATAGTTGTTAGGGGCGGATGGATTTGGCTTGAAGCATTAGGTGATTTATGTTTGAGAAATTTATCTTATGAGTATATCGCATTCGGCTGAGATGCACAATGAATATGCCTATCATTAGAGATTTTTTACTTATATGTTTTTGAGAGCTTTAGTCATTTTAACTCTCGTCTCTGTGAGGAATAAGATAAAACTTTCTCAATTAAAGATTATTCTTATCAACTCAAGTCTCTATAAGAAGGATGATCAGACTTACCAAGATGTAAGGCTTATGATACAAAAAAAAGTGCAATTTTATGTATACCTTTTGTGCTTAAATTTGGTGATATTAAAATTTAAAGAAGGATATTTTCATGTTTTGTTGTAGGTATATTGATTTTAGGCTTTTGGAGCAAAAATGAGAAAAAAAGAAGAAATTTGGAGTCAAAACATAGATTTTCAGCATATTGGCAGTAGAGGCATAAGAAATGGTGCTAGAGATGCCACTTTATAGAGAAGAGGAGTTATAGGCGCTAGAATGGTGCCAGAAGTGCCAGAATCCAGAGAGGATCACAAAACATAAGAGAACATGCGTTAGAGGCACCAATGATAGATTTAGATAAATTATTGGTGGTTATTGTCTATTTTTTTAGATGTTCTAAAAGGCTCTAAGTAATTCAAATGCCTCATGAAGTGGTGCAATGCATCTATTCACTTGGGGAAGGTTCTTGAATGAAGCATTTGTCTCTTAGTGTGTAGAGGTGTGTCTCTTAAAGAAAAAAGAGGGAATTTTTTAATTTCTTTGGACAAGAGAGGCTGATGCCACTCTTAAGAAGTCTAGGGAGGTCTTTGGCATGCTGAGTCTTGTCTTGTGTGTGGCATGTAGCATCTTTAGAGGAGAGTTAGGTTTTAGGGAGGATTTTCTTCTAGAATTTTAAGAGGAGAGGGAAGGTGAAAGATTTCTACTTTATTACATTTCTATGAGAGAATTGAGTGTGATTGTAAAGAGAAAAAGTGTTTAAAGGGAACTTTAAGAGATTTGCTTGAGGAGGAGTGTGAGATAAGTTGTGTTGTTTTCTTTATTTTATTTTGTAAACTTGTTTTTATTTATAAAATCCATGTTTCTTCATATCCTCCTCATGAATTCTGAGTAGTCTTATTTTTCTTTCTCCCTTCAATGAGACATGGTTTTGTGAAGAATTAATAATGTTGTGCAAGGTTTTAAATGTCAAAAAATTGTGATGATTCAAACTCTGATCATCATTTACTTTTTGATCTAACTAACTGAAATTTTAAAATTTGTTGAGAAACATAAGATCGGAAAGGGATTTGCTTTCTACAACAAGGTGAGAGTCAGATTGAATTTCATGGATGAGAATGTAGTACATAGGGTTGAGTGCAAATGAATATGAAAATATATTCTAACGGGCGTAGAATTGGAGATTTTAGGGTAACAGACTAAAATCGCCAATTTAGTCAAGTTGTTTTGAAACTAAAGCAAGATTGTTAGCCCTCAAAGAAGGGAAACATGGGAGCTCTAGAGTGGGAGCCAATATCCCCTCAGCCTAACCACATATTTAGGGGCAAAAATCTTGATTAGCCAATGTTTTTTATGCACTCGACAGATGGTAAAGACTAGGATGACTCATATTTGGTACAATACAAATTTATATAAAATTATAAATGATTTTAATTATTTCACCAACCATAACCTCATTGTAAAGGGGAAGGATGCTTTCTTAAATTTGAACACTTTGTTACAAAACTTTGTTTAGTCTTAGTAAATTTAATTTTGAAGTTTAGAAAATAGCTTAGTTGACTTAGTTCTTTTAGCTATATTTCCATTAGCATACATTAAGCTTACTTTCGACCTATTTTTCTTACTTAAGTTTTTATTGTTTGAATATTGTGTTTTATGTTATAACCATAAGAATTTCTACCTCCCTATGGAATCAATACTTACAACTCCATTAGAGTCTTTTATTACACGAGCGATACATTTACTTTGGTAATTACTAGGTTTGGCAGCTTAAAGATTTTAAAATAGAAAATTACTTTGACTGAAGTGATTCTTACAGCGATTAAACTGCATATTTACTAATTGTGTTATCACGTACGTTATAGTATTGAAAGATACTTACAATGCATATTGAAAGCCGCATGAAGTTTTTGGCACCATCGTCGAGAGGTCACAGTAAATTGCTTTATAATTTATAAGACTTTGTTTGAACTAAAAACTTATATTGAGAAAAATCGTAGTTTAATAAATATTTTTAATATTTTAGTGTGTTTACTCATTTTAATTGCGTATTTTGTTTTTGTATTTTAGTGTGTTTACTCAATTTAATTACATTGTATGAAGTGTCCACACTATGTGTTACCAGTATGGGTAATAGTTCTGGTTGGATCTCATAGATCTATAATTGATGTTGTTTCTAGTGGATCATTAATGTCAAAATCATTCAATAAAGCATATTTTTTAATTGGAGAGATGACTTCTAATAATTTTTAATGGCCCTCTGAAAGGGTAACTCCAAAATGATTAGCTAGTTTTCATGATTCTGATACTATATCCATTTTAGTTTCTCAAATTACTGCAATATCAAAGAAGATATATCATTGGGAATGAATTGTTCTAAGGCATATCGTGTGCTTGAAGAAAATTCATTGAGACAAATGATAGATTCTGAATCATCATATGAAACATTAAATGTTATAAATAATCAAATTAATAATCCCTATTCAAATTATTATAATCCTAGTTGGAAGAATCACCTTAATTTATGTTGAAATAATAATAACTCTAATGTTGTACATCCGCAATAGGGGAACAATCTTGTGAACCCATTAAGAAATTCAAATAACCAGAGAAACATTAACTATGAACCTTATTGTCCTGTAGGTTTTAATAGTAATTCACAAATTAAGGAGAAGAAATTGTCAATTGAAGAATTAATATTGCAAATGGGAAATCAATTACAAGGTCAAGGAGCTGCAATTATATATATGGAAAATCAGTTGGGATGTATTGCAACTACACTTAGCAATAAAACTCTAGGAACTTTGCCTAATAATATTGAAGTTAATCCTAAAGATCAGAATAAAGAGCAAATTAAGGCTATTCAACTTAGAAGGATAAGAGAATCAGAAACAAAAGTTCACAATATTTATCATTTCCACATTAAAAATTTTTAACTTTAAGTTTTTCTTCATTACTATAAATTTTTAACTAAATTCTCCTACTCATTTTTATATTCAAAATTTTACTTCCCTAATATAACTTCATATACATGATCATTTTTCTTCAAATCAAAATCAAATTTATTTGAAGTACATTTGA
>JXCR01121863.1:331347-341604 GCA_002079205.1 Phalaenopsis hybrid cultivar
CCCCCCCCCCCCCCCCGAAACTTAATTTTTTTCTAAAATAAAACATTTTAGCATCATATATAAATTAGCAAGAATGAAAAATAAAAATAACATGCTAACAGGAATTTTTACATTCTAAATGTAAAAGTACCAAAATTAAAAACATGGGTAAAAACTAAATTGATCAAATTTTAATTTCTTAGAAAAAGAGATTTATTAGACTTCTATGCAGTAGAGGATACCGTAAAAGCAAACAAACAAAATAACAAACTTACACAACTATAACATAAAGAAAAATATCTGGTAGTAAATTGAAAATTTTAAGCATGAAGTTTTTAAGTAAAAGTTAATAATCTTCTAAACCTTCCTAAGATTCAGAATTAAGTTCAACATAGACTAAATAAATACTGTACACAACACAATTACACAATTATTGCCAAAAAACACAATAACTACTCACAAAAACATAAATACATCATAGCATTGTCTAATAAAAGAAAATTCAAATAAAACTAACAGTCTAAACAAATACAACTCCAAACACAACAAAAGTACAGTATAACCGCACCATAATCAGTTCACAACAATACAAAAAAAAAACTAAACTAAATTAAAGAACTAGTTTAATCATCTTCTTCCGTAGCATCACTCTCTTCACTATGCGAAGTATTTGCAGGCTCATATGATGGATATCATGGATATTGAAGGAAAACTACACCCCGGTTACCTCTCATCATGTTTTCCATAGATGAGTGGTATTCTTCTTCATAATCACTAGGTCTCCTCATATATTCATCTATATGCTCCGCAGAATTTTCTAAATTTATTGCCCTTTCAGTGGTGTAAATAACATTATTCAATATCCTCATCAATAGCTGTGAATGAGAATCAGATCCAGAAGTCTGACCCTGTGATGTAGAAGCACGTAAAATGGAAGCTCGAGATGTCGAAGCAGCTAAAATACTAGAAAATCCACCTCTCCAGCCAAAAATTGAATGATGTAAATAAGAGTTCACATTCACCCTAGTAATAGGCTTGAGTGGCTACAATATCTTTTCGCAAGTATCAAATTTAACTCCAGCCTTCTCACATAATGAAAAGATTAAGGATGTGATTCCCAAACCTGCAGTACTAGCAGCGACGACATAACTGGTAATAAACTCTATGAATTAAAGCTCTAATGTCGACGGGCTTGAACTGTTGAATACAATAGTTCCAAGTTGCTCGATCATGAATTGATTCACCAAGAAGACTTGTAGGAAGCATACGAGCAGAAATGAAATAGTGCCATGCCTTCACAATGGCATCTAAATTTGAAGTGGGGAAACTCTTCTTTCATTGGTAATCTTCCACAATCCTCTTCCTCCTGTCAACCATTAAATAATCTCATCTAACTCCTCATTTGGACAATAGTTGGACTAAAAACATAAAGTGCTTGGGGGAAAATGATAAAACTGATTTATTACCTCAAGAGAGAAAGGCACTATCTTTCCTCTAACCATGTCTCTTTCTTCTTCAACATCAGAGAGATTTTCATAGAACTCCCCAACAACAGAAATAACTATCATAGCAGAAAAACAACAAAACCGCTCCTAGTGGTGGCGAACAATCAAATCCTCTACAGCTCCTCCTGGATTCTTAAAACAATGCTCAGGGTTCACCTTTCTCGATTGCAGTGCATCACTGTATCTATATTGAGCTCTCACACTAGCAAACTTGCTTAAATCAAACTAGGATTTTCCCTTGCTCATCTTCATCATTGGTGCCATTTCTAAAAAAATAGATAAAATTCACAATAAATTCCAAATTCAACTCTAAATTTTTACATAGTAGTGAAGCTCTTACATCCAGAAGATAAAATCTAACAAATTTTTCTCCAAACCACCAAGAATTATTCAAATTAGGGGATACCCTTTTCTCCAAATTGTGAAACCTATGGGAAGGGGATGATGTCAAGCAAAAGAAATGGGGATTTTTTGGAGCAATTTGTCACTTTAAACCATTCACAAACTGGTTTGCGTGAACCAGTGTTTAAGCACGAATGGTTCGACACTTAGGTGCATGTCTCTTAGTTTTGGCAACGCTTATGCTCAAGGTTTCGGTGCTTAGGCGCCAATGCACAAATATTGATTTTTTGATTTTAAGTGAAATGCATGTCTAGCCCAAGTCAACCAACCCTACAAGGTCTCATAACTCTTTTGTAACTATTTTCTTCCCTTTTAACTCTCAACTTTCTCAAGATTCACCAATCTTAACTAATTTGATTTCACGCTAAATAACACAAAATTTTGTACAAATAAGCACTTATATTCTTTTACGAACAATTATAAACATTTTCAATACATAGATTCTCAATTCAAATAGTCTTGGATGAGAAATTTCCTAACACAACACTAGGCAATGTTAACATTAAAAACACACTAAACACACTAACATTAACAAACAAACACTAAAGAAAGAACTTAATTCCACTCTCCATTTTGGTGGAACAAATTCGGGTATATGATTATTCTCTCCTTCAGTATTTGGAATGTAAATCTGATAAAACAAATGGTGATTAATAACTCTGGTTGAATCTTCTTTAGTCCATTCGTTCATTAGATACGTAGCCTTGTCCTCTTCTTCTATAAAACTTGTACGGCTAAACTGCATCTTAGGTTGACATCGATCCAAATGTGTGTTAACTTCCATCACTTTTGCTTCAATTGAAGCCATGTCAGCCTCAATTTTAGAGATTTTCTCCTTTATTCCTTTGATACTAACGATGAGGAAACTGTTGTATAACTCTTATGCACTCTAATTAATAAACTTCTTTCTCATTGCTTCCTCATTTTTCTTCAAATCACTCTCCCAAGATGGCATCTTTCTAAACCCTCTCTTTTCAATTAGAATTTAGGGCTAAAATTGAATTGTTGTATAAATCCTCACTTAACCCTTTTATTTATAGGCTCTAAACCCCCTATAACTCTTAGACATGTCTCAAAACTGCTATCCCACATTAAAGCTAACCAAATCATAGATTAAACTTCTAGAAACTGAAATTCACACATGTTTTTAGCTTCTACGCTTAAGCGGCGGATATTTGTGCTTAAGCGTCGATGCTAAATTTAGCATAGGGCAACTTAACGTCCAAATACTCGTTCTAACTTTTCTAAGTCATCTTTTAAGGTATTAGAATACTTACTAAATCATTAAAAATTCATAATACTACAAAAATTTTCTAAATCAAACACAACAACATAACTTTCAAAACAAATACACAAATAACTATGGGTTGCCTCCCGCAAAGCACTTGGTTTAACATCTTTAGCCTAAAAAAACCAGTTCTTATTCTAGTCAGTTCTTATTCTAGTTGACCAAATAGCATAAGATTATTTAAGTTAAGTTGGTCACCTAGAAAGTAAGGTTTCAGCCCCTGACCATTCACTTTGAATATTTTATCAGTTTTAGGATCTTTGATATCCATAACTCCATAGGGATAAACTTTCATCACAACAAATGGGCCCTGCACCTAGACTTAAGTTTGTGTGGAAATAATTGTATCCTTGCATTATAAGCAAAACTTGCTGCCCTGGCTCAAAATTCTTAGTAAAAATCCTCCGATCATGCCACAACTTCATCTTTTCTTTATAAATCTTAGCAATTTCATATTATTCATTCCTTTTCTCTTCAAGCTAATTGAAGTGCAATAATCTTTTCTTACTCGCATCCTTTAAAATGTAATTGAATTCTTTAATAATTCAATATGCTTTATGGTCAAGTTCAACTGGTAAATGACAAGCTATCGCAAATATTAACCTGTTTAGGGACATTAGTATAAGAGTTATGTATGCAGTCCGATAAGCCCACAAAGCATAGTGAAGTTTAACTGACCAATAAATTTTAGTTGGATTAATAGATTTTTCCAATATTCTTTTAATTTCATGATTAGATAAATCAGCCAACCCACTTGTCTGAGGATGATAAGCAGTAGCAATTTGATGGTTAATATGATATTTCTTTAATAATTTCTCCATCATTGCATTTCTAAAATGACTCCCCTCATCTGTTATGATTAATCTCGATATCCCAAATCTACAAAATATGTTTAATTTTAAAAACTTTGCAACACTTTGAGAATCACAACGAGGTAGAGCAACAGCTTCTATCCATCATTGGATTTCTAAAATGACTCCCCTCGTCTGTTATGATTACTCTCGATATCCCAAATCTACAAAATATGTTTAATTTTAAAAACTTTGCAACACTTTGAGAATCACAACGAAGTAGAGCAACAGCTTCTATCCATTTGGATACATATTCTAATGCTAACAATATATATAACTTTCTGAAAGATGGTATAAATGGTTCCGTAAAATCTAATCCCCAAACATCAAATATCGTAACTTCCAATACGTAATTGAAGGGCATCACATACTTCCTAGAAATATTGCCTATTCGTTAGCATCAATCACAAGTTTTTATATAAGTGTTAAAATCTCTAAAGATTGTATGTTGCATAATTTTGTATGTTGTTTTATCGAAACCAAAATGTCCCCCAAAATCAGAATTATGACATTTTTGGATAATTTCATATGTTTCTTCTAAAGGCACACATCTTCAAATAACAAGTTCCTTTCCTTGTTTATATAAAAATGGGTCATCCCGAAATTAAGTCTTACCTTTAGATAAAAATTTCCTTTTTTATTAGTATGCATTCCATTGTGTATAATATCACTAACAATGAAATTCACAATGTCGACATATCATAGAGCACAAGACTAATTAATATTGAAAATTTCTTCATCTGGAAATTGTTCATTAATCTATTTTTCAAAATAGATTAGTTTTTCTAATTATAGCCTTGACAGATGATTAGCAATTTGATTCTCAGCTCCCTTTCTATCTACTATCTCAAAGTGAAATTCTTTCGAAAGGAGAATCCACCTTATAATTCTTGGTTTTCATCTTTCTTTTTCATTAAACACTTGATATTAAAATGATCTATATGCACAATACATCTAGTTCCTATTAAGTATGAAATAAATTTATCAGAAGCATATACAATTGCTAATAACTCTTTCTTGGTTGTGGTATAACTAATTTGTGCTTCAATAAGAGTTCTACTGGCATAGTAGATTACTTTGAAAATCTTATCATGCTTTTCTCCTAAGAAAACTCCAATAACAAAATCTCTTACATCACACATTAGTTCAAAAGGTTTTTTTCAATCTGGTGAAATAATAATTAGTGTTGTGACTAATTTTTCTTTTAATAATTCAAAAACTTTAAGACACTCTTTATCAAAATTAAAAATTACATCTTTTTCAAGTAAATGTCATAAAGGTTTAGCGATTTTTGAAAATTCTTTAATATATCTCTTGTAAAATCCAGTATGTCTTAAAAAACTTCTAATTTCCTTCACACTTGTTGGGCAAGGTAAATTAGTGATCACTTGAATTTTTGCAGGGTCTACTTCCATACCATTTCTTGAAATTTGATGTCCTAAAACAATTCCTTCTCCTGCCATAAATTGACTTTTTTCCCTGTTAAGGACCAATTTTTGTTTCTTCACAACACTTAAGAGCTTTTGATTAATGTTCTAAACATGATTCAAATTAAGTTCTAAACAGTGAAAATTCATCCATAGAATCTTCAATCCCTTTTTCAATTAAATCACAAAAAATAGCCATCTTACATCTTTGAAATGTAGTACGTGCATTATATAAACCAAAGGGCATTCTTCTAAAATCAAATGTACCATAAGGACTAGTAAATGTTGTTTTCTTTTGATCCTCAGGAGCTATTTGTATTTGGTGATAACCAGTATGTCCATCTAGAAAACAAAAGTATTTATGCCCAGCTATTCTATCCATCATTTGATCTCGAAAGGGAAGTGGAAAATGATCTTTCCTTGTGGCAAGGTTTAATTTTCTATAATCAATGCATATTCGCCATCCTGTGACTTGTCTTTTTGGTATTAGCTCATTATGCTCTCTCATAGGCACAATCACTCCTCCGTTCTTAGGAACACAGTAAATCAGACTAACCAGCCACTATCTAAAATAGGGTAGATAATTCCAACATCTAACCATTTTAAAATTTCTTTCTTAAGAACTACCTTCATAACAGGATTTAGGCTCCTTTGAGGATTAGCCCTGGATTTGCAGTTCTCTTCCATATGAATTTTATTCATACAAATTGAAGGACTGGTTCCTTTTATATCAATAATTGTCCATCCAAAGGCTTTCGTAACTCTTTAAAGTTTTAATTAAACTCATTTCTTCTAATGTAGTTAATTTTGAGGAAATGATAACAGTTTATGTTTAGGAATCACCTAATAAGGCATACTTTAAATGTTCAGAAAGTAACTTCAACTCAAGCTCAGGAGGTTTTTCAACTGAAGGACAAAAAAAATTATCTTTTTCTATCGTGTAGAAAACTTAAAAACATTCTCGAACATAATTTGAATCTTCCTTATTTAAATCTTCACATTGATCTAATTTTTTTTCTTGCTCGTGTTCCAACTTCTTCGTTTACAGATTTCTCTTCATAATTTATTTTGAAATGGCGTTCATTTAGATATCTTATCATAATCATTCTATAGCATTCATCAACTGTACCTTTTACAAGGTATTTCATTGATTTGGAAATTTTAAATGTAACTGTCTGATCATTGACGCCCATAGTAAATTCTTTTTTATGCACATCTATCATTACTCTTCCTGTAGCTAGGAAAGGTCTCCACAAAAATGATAGGTATCTCTTTATCTTCCTCCATATCTAGCACAATGAAATCAAAAGGAAAGAAAAATTGATCCACTTTCACTAAGACATCTTCTATAACTCCTTTAAGATAGGTTATTGAACGATATGCTAACTGCAGAGTTATAGTAGAAGGGAATACTTTTCCTAATCCCAATCTCTTAAATATTGATAATGACATAAGGTTGATGCTTGCACCTAAATCACATAAAGCTTTCCCATAAATTTCTCCCTTATTGTACAAGGAATTATGAAGTTACCAGGATCTTAAAGCTTTCAAGAAGCTTCTTCTGAATTATAGTACTGCACTCCTCACTAAGTGCAACAGTCTCATTATCTTCAAAATTTCTTTTCTTATTAAGAATTTCCTTCATAAACTTCACATGGATTGCATTTTTTCAAAGGCTTTAGCAAATGAAATATTAGTTATAGCTTCTTAAAAATTTCCATAAATTTGGAAAATTGTTTATCCAACTTCTGTTGATGGAGCCTCTAAAGAAATGGATGTGGTGGCTTTTTCAAGTCAAATTTAAGTGGATAAATAGGTCTCTCTAAACCTTTCGGAGCGTTATCTTCAGGCTCTTCAATTTCTTTTCTCTCTACTTCAGTTTCTTTTTTAACTCTACTTTCCAATTCTCCTCTGCTTCTAAGTTGAATAGCTTTACTTGCTTTTTATTTTGGTCTTTTGGATTCACTTTAGTATTACTAGGAAGTGTTCCTTGGGATCTACTACTTAATAAATTTGCTATTTGTCCCAACTGATTCTCAATATTTCTTACTGTAGCTCTTTGACGTTGTAGCTAATTTCCCATGTGTAACAAAACTTCTTCTATAGAAAACTTCTTCTCATTAAATTTTGGATTACTGTTAAAACCTAGAGGATAAGTAGGTCTATAATTACTATTCCCTTGGTTGTTCCAGTTTCTTAATGGGTTTACTTGGTTGTTCCCCCATTGCTGATTATTACCACCAGCAATATTATTTCAGTTAAAGTTGGGATGGTTCTTCCAACCTGAGTTATAATAGTTTGAATATGGGTTATTCTGACTGTTGGTTATGACATTCAAAGTTTCTAGTGATGCTTAAGAATCTATTATTTGACTTAATGAATTTTCTTCAATCATTGCAATTGATTGAGAAAAAATCATTCAAAATTGACCTAACTTCCTTGAAATTGCAACAACTTGATTTGCTAACAAGGAAAAATCATCAGTTTTATGAATATTGCTACTTTCTTAAGATTTACCCTTTTAGAAGGCCATTGAAAATTATTTATAGCCATCTCTTCAATTAAAGCATAAGCATCATGAAATAGTTTTGACATCAATGAATAACCAACAGTGGCATCGATAACAGATCTAAGAGATCGAGCTAATCCATTATAAAAGGTTTGAATTATTAACCATTATGGTATAGCAAGGTGTGGACACTTTCTGAGTTGTTCTTTAAATCATTCTCATGCTTCATGACTTAATTTCCCTTCAAACTGGGAAAAAGATGTAATATCATTTCTAAACTTTGCAGATTTTTTTGGTAGAAAATATTTGCAAGGAATTTTTGCACTAAATCACCCCAAGTTCTGATAGATCCAGGTGATAACAAATGTAACCATATCTTAGCCTTATCCCTATGTGAGAAAGGAAATAATCTAAGTCTTATAGCATCATCCGATACACCATCATATTTAAATGTAGCACGCAATTCTAAAAAATTATCAAGATGTAAATTTGGATCTTTAGTTGGTGTTTTCCCAAACTATATTTTTGATATCATTTGACTAATAATGGGTTTAAGTTCAAATGAATTAGCCACTACAACAGGTTTTTGAATACTACAATGAAGTACATCCATCGAAGGGTTTGTATAATCTCTTAAAGGTCTAAACTCTTCAGCATTTTGATTATTTTGATTAAACATTTCTTGAATTTTTTTTTACTTTTTATTAATTTTTAATTTTTTTAGTTTTTCTAATAGTTCTTTCTAATTCATAATCATAGGGCACAAGTCTTGTGGAACATAAACTACACATACATTACTACAAAACACATAAAATTAAAAATAAAAACACACAAACAAGAACTTTATATAAAAAGCAACACTACAATATTTCTATAATAAATATAAAAGTTTAAATATGACTTTAAAAAAATAGAAATTTTGCATTCTAAAAATTTCTTTAAAATTTTTATTAATTATCCACAGCAATGTTGACCTCATTTTTAGTGAGGTCTTAGCCTCCTAATCTTAGAACCTAGGATCTAGCCTTAGGAGTTCCTGGTTCACCATCCTAGCGGACTAGTAACGAAGCCCACCTCCCATAGAACTTCAAACCGATTCTTTACTCATTTTTGTGAAAACTCGCACGAGTGGTCCCAAGCACTCAACTTCTAGTTGCAAGGGCTAAGGACCAACATGCAGAGGGTCTGAAAATGAGTTCCTATAGGATCGAACGACCTTAGGTTAACCCTCGGTGACTCGGCAACGCACTTGTTGCATCACGCGCAATTTTGGCTTAAATTGACTCGCCCGCCGGCAAACTCGTCCGGACGACCCCGGATGACGAAACGGACTGCGCCGACGCGTCCGGAACGTCGATTTTAGCTAGAAAAGACACCCATATTGCTGTGGTTCCACACTCGCGCGAACCGCACGGAAATCGATGTTTTTTTTTAGGTGCGCAGGTCAGGCTCAACCCAGGTCCGAGTCGGGCCCGATTTGGGCTAGACACCTGCTCACAGATTTTTGAATTTCAAATTTCGAATTCAGGCGGACTATTTAAAACTCGTATTAATAGAAAATATATGAATGTTATTATTTTCTAATTAAATCCTCCCCTGCATTTGGAAATTATTAATTTCCCCGCCAATTGTTTCCAAAATAACGGCTCCCGCTCCATTTCTAAAAGGAAGGGAGCGTATTCTTCCGGTCCGATTGGACTTAATTCGCACCCCCCGAGCTTTTCTTCCTCGTTCGATCCCGAGCTTTATTCCCCTCTCTGCCTCCTGCACCGAAATACTCACCTGCTTCGCCTCTCCCTTCGCTCGCCAATCTCCCGATCCTGCGCTCCTCGCTCGACTCCTCCCGCCATTCGACTCCTCATGCTCAATCCTGCGCCTCTTCCTCCACCGATCGGAGCTCCAGAAAGCTTCGCTCGACTCCTCCCGTCGTTCGACTCCTCCGCTCGCTCTCACTCGACGCCCGTATCTTCTCCACAGAAGGTTTCAGATTCGTTCAGCCTACCTCGCCTCTCCCTCGATCGAAGCTCCGCTCGTTCCTGTTCATCTCCCGATCCTGCACGTCTCTTCCTCCCGCCGTTCGACGCCTGCTCCGCTCGATCCCGAGGTTTCTTCCCCGGTTGCTCCCGCTCCGCTTTCCCGTTCTTGTCGCATTTCCGGCTGCTGCTCGATCTCGCTCGAGAGAGACCGACTCCATCAACTCGCCTTCTTCTTCCTTGGTTCGCTCGATTCAACCCCGATATCAACCTCGCGATCCAACAATCCAGTTCTCGCTTCCGTCATCTTCTTCCTGCTTTGA
>JXCR01121868.1:5225-15385 GCA_002079205.1 Phalaenopsis hybrid cultivar
CAAAACAATGGCACACACAAGACAAGACCAAAAAGAAAAACTTTTAGGAAGTATTAAATCTTTAGAAACATGCAGCCCTTAGAGATGAACCTTGACATTTCTTTCCTTAACAACATTTGCACTTTTTTTAGAACAAATGTTAACTTTAATTTGAAGTTTACCTAAGTAGTCATAACTGCACAGAATGTAAGTAACTATAGAAGCTTACTCTTAGAGAAAAATGAGAATCCTAGAATAGGTATCATACCTAAAATCTCTACTTATTTAGTTTTTCATGTGATTCTTCTTTGCACGAGTGTCTCAGGAGTCAAACAAACTTGAGCTCACTATACAAAGTTTACCATAATGAAATTCTCCCTACATTTTCTTTTATCTGCTTTTCTATTCCCATTTGCCCATCTTTCTTTTCTGAGTTTCTTAAGTACCGTAAGATCACTTAGATGATCTAAGAGAAAAAAATATTTGCAGAATGGGGCAATACAATAGATAATAGAGTAGCGACTCCCAACAACAATGACACCAACAAACGATTGATAGAGAATTGGTGGCAATGGCAATGACAAGTCTGACATCGACAGTAGTTTAGTAGAAGTACTTCTAAAATTCCATAAATTGTGATGATTCAAACTTTATTCTCCATTTAATTGTCAATCTAGCTAATTAATTTGTTAAAATTCATTGTGAAATGTAGTGAGCCATTTCTATGGGCTATGTCCAACATAGTAAAAGTCACATTTAGTCTCATCAAAGAGAATGTAGTCCTTGAGGTTAACTGCAAGTAAACAGAGAAATACGATTTGATGGGCAAAGAATTGGAGATTTTAGGGTGATGGAAAAAAATCTCTAATTTAGTTTAGATGTTTGGAAACTAATGCAAGAAGTTAGCCCCCAGGGGAGGGGAAGTGGGAAGCATAAAGTTAGAGATATTATCTTCCTAGCCTAACCACAGGCTTAGAGACCAAACTCTAGATTAGCTAATGTTCTTTATACACTTCATTAAGGGTAAAGAATATAATTGCTTCTTATTGGCACAATACTTAGTTATATTTAAAAGTTATTTTCCTACATTAATTTAAAACTCATTACAAAGGGAAGGTTGTTTTATACAAATCTAAACTCTTCATACTTTATTAGTTTATAGTAGAGGTAACTTTGCACTTTAACAACCTTTTAAATAATCTTGCATTTACAATTTCATTTGCTTAGCATAATAGCATTCCTTTAATATTATAGGATTAGATATTTCTAAAAAACTTGTGATCATTTCCTATATAAGTTTTTTGTACAGTTAATAGTAGGTTATATTATTGCCAATTTTATAAGAATTTTGGCTTTTTCTTTGTGTGATCGATATTGTGGTTTTTAAAGAAAGTTTTATACTACTTTAAATAATACATATACATGTGTAATACCCCTAGTCTATAAATTTTTTTTATCATCTTTATATAATTAATTTTGCACACTAGCCAGTAAATATAAATTGGGTTAAGCTTTTGCCCTTATTTCTGACCTTAAATAATTGTGTAACTGCGGGTTGGGTCAAATTTTTGTTGTCGTTGCGTGAGAAACATATCAACAAAACCTTTTTGGCGTAGTAAAATCATAATTTTAATTGTATAAAAATTCTAGTGTTGTTTTTATATATGTGCTTGTATTTAAAATATATGAGAAAAAGAAGATATATTTACTATTTTAGTTAGTGTGGTTTGCTTGTTTTAATATTAATCTTTAAAAAGTGTATGTGAGTGCATGATCTGAAAGTTTAGCACCTTACAATTCTAAGTTAGAGCGAACTATTAGACAAATTTGGAAAAAAATAGTTCATAATTTCCAAGAAATAGAAAATACTATACATAATAATTTAGAAAATCAAGTTGATGAGAATGCACCAAAACCATTAAAAGATTATGCTAACCCTATGGTAGATGAAATTAATTGAAGTATACAAACTCCTGCAGTAGAAACTAATACATTTAACTTAAATCCTTCTATCATTCTAATGGTACAAAATAATCAATTTGGAGAAACTTCATCTGAAGATCTTAGCTTACAACTTGCAAGTTTTTTAGAACTTTGCGCTACATTTCAATTTAATGGTGTCTCTAATGATGTTGTTAGACTTAGAATTTTTCCTTTTTCTATAAGGGATAAAGCTAAAATATGGTTAAACACATTAGGACCTGGAACTATTAGAACCCAGAGTCACCTAGCACAAAAATTCTTGGCTAAGTATTTTTCACCATCAAAGATTATTGTTTAGAAATGGTATTACAACCTTTTGTTGGTTTGAAGGGGAATCAATATATGAGGTTTGAGAGCACTTTAAAGAACTTTTTAGGAAGATTCCACACCAATCATTACTCTATTTGTTAATAATTCAAACATTTTTATTATGGGTTAGTAGGACCTGTGAGATTTATTATTAATGCTGCTGGTGGTGGATAATTAATATCAAAACCATTTGATGAGTAATATTCTTTCATTGAAGAAATGGCAACAAATAATTTTCAGTTGCCTTCTAAATTTTTAATTCCTAAAAGAATAGCTATTATTCATGATTCTGGCGCTATTTCTTTGTTAACGTCTAAAGTAGCTACAATATCAAGAAGGTTAGATCAATTGAGAATGAATTTATCTCAAACACCTCTAGTGATTGTGGAAAATTCATTCAAACAAATGTATGATTTCAACATTCCTACAATTGAGACTTTTAATGCAATTAAAAATAAACCTAACAACCCTTATTCTAACTTTCAAAACCCAGGTTAGAAAAATTACACCAACTTTAATTGAAATAATAATTCTGGTGAAATTAACCAACACAGGAAAAACAATCAAGCAAACCAATTAGGAAATTGGAACAACCATGGTATTACTAACTATAGACTGAATTATCCTCTTGGATTTAATAGCAATAAAAAAATTAAAGAGAAGAAGTTTTATATAGAAGAATTGGTGTTACACATCGAAAATCAATTATAAAATCAAGCAAAAACAATTAGAAATATGGAAAATCAACTTGGATAAAACACTAACTCCCTTAGCAACAGGACTTAGAGAATTCTTCCTATTAATACAAAAGTTATTCCTAAATACCACTACAAAGAACAAGTTAAAGCTATCCAATTAAAAATTTGAAGATAATTGGAGACAAGAGTTTAGAACGAGATTGAAGTTGAGAAAAAGAGAAAAGAAATTAAAATGTCTAATGAAGACATTCCACAGAACTTATAAAAAATTATTTCTCTAACTAAGATAAATTTAGAGTGAACACCACCTCCATTTCCTCAAAGACTTTGACAACAAAAATTGGATAAACAATTTTAAATGTTTTTGGAAATGTTTAAAAAGTTAACTTTTAATATTCCATTTATTAAAGCTTTAGAATAGATGTCATGTAATGTAAAGTTTATGAAGGATATTTTTAATAAGGAAAAGAAGTTAATAAATAATGAAGTCGTTGCCCTTAGTGAAGAGTGTAGTGTAATAATTCAGAAGAAACTTTCTCAGAAACTAAAAGATCCTGGTGGTTTCACTATTCTACGTGCAATATGAGATAAATTTTATGGAAAAGTTTTATGTGATTTAGGGGCTAACATTAAACTTATGCCTTTATCTTTTTTTTTTAAGGTTAATCTTAGGAGAGTTTTCTTTCACTTATGTAACTCTTTAGTCAGCTGATAGATCAATTACTTTCCCAAATGGGATTTTAGAAGATGTGTGAGTAAAGGTGGAAAAATTTATCTTTCTAGTTTATTTCATTGTATTAGATATGAAGGAAGATAAAGAAATCCCACTAATTTTAGGGAGACCTTTTCTTGCTACTAGAAGATCAATGATAGATGTGCAAAAAGGTGAGTTAACCATGAGAGTCAATGATCAAGAAGTGATATTTAATATATCAAAGGCAATGAAATATCTAGCAAAGGGAAGAGAGAATGAATGCATTAGAATGGAACTTATCAATCGACTGAGTAGCAGCCATTTAAAAAAACATTATGAAGATATATTGGAAACACAAAATTAGTATTGAAGAAGATATTAATCTAAAAGATGAAAATATTAATGAGGATACTCATTATGTTCAGGAAAATTTTACATTGTTGGACACGAATGAAAACAACAGATTTTTTAGTCCTTCAATGAAAAAACTACCTGAATAAGAGATGAAAGTTCTACCTATACAATTAAAGTATGTTTTTTTAAGGAACTCATCTACATTAACTGTTATAATATCCTCAGACCATACTGAAGATCAAGAACATAAATTAATTGAAATTTTAAAGGATTATATAAAAGCTTTTGGATGGACGATAAGTGATATTAAAGAAATAAGGCCTTCAATTTTTAAGCACCAAAATAATAATGGAAGAGAATTATATACTGAGGGCTAACCCTAAAAGGATACTGAACCCTATAATGAGAGAAGTTGTTAAGAAAGAAATTATAAAGTGCTTAGATGTTGTAAATATTTATCCTATTTCATATAGTGCTTGGGTTAGTTTTATCCATTGTGTTTCTATGAAAAGGGGAGTGACTGTATCTTTTAATGAAAAAAATGAAATAATTCATACTAAAAAATTTATTGGGTGGCAAATCAGCATTGATTATAGAAAATTAAATCTCGCCATTAGAAAAGTTCACTTTCCTTTACCTTTTCTAGATCAAATTTTAGACAAGCCAATGGGGCACAAATATTTCTACTTTTTGAATGGATATACCAGTTACAATCAAATTTGTATAGCTCTTGAGGATCAAGAAAACACCACATTCATGAGTCCTTACGAGACTTTTGCTTTTAGAAGGATGCCCTTTTGATTATGCAATGAACCTCCAACTTTTCCAAAATCTATGATGTCCATTTTCTGTGATTTAATTGAGAAATGAATAGAAATTTTTATGGATGAATTTTTAGGGTTTAGCACTTCATTTGAATAACATTTAAATTATTTAGAAAAAGTACTAAAATTTTGCAAAGAAACAAATCCATATCTCAATTAGGAGAAATGTTAGTTTATGGTTCCATGAGGAATTCTATTTCGACATAAAATTTATAAAAATGATATGGAAGTAGATCCAGTGAAAATTCAAGTTATTGCTAAACTACCTCCTCCCGCTACAATGAAAGGAGTTAGGAGTTTTTTTAGGACATGCTAGTTTTTACAAACGATACATTAAAGATTTTTCAAAAATTACTATGTCTCTATGTAACTTTTAGAAAAAGTACCTTAGTTGATTTTAATCAAGAGTGCCTAAATGCCTTCGAGTTATCAAAAGAAAAATTAATCATCGCGCCTACTATTGTTTCACTTATTTGGGGAAACCTTTTGAGTTGATGTGTGATGTGAGAGATTATGCAATTGGGCCTTTTTGGGACAAAAAATATGATAAAAGTTTCAAAGTAATATATTATGCTAGTAAAACTCTTAATGAAACTCAATTTAACTATACTACTATGGAAAAAGTGTTATTAGCAATAGTATATGCCTTTGACAAATTTTGATCATATCTTATTGGAACTAATTGTATAGTGCATGCAGATCACTCTGCTATTAAATATCTTCGGATGTTGGAGAAGGATACAAAACAAAGGTTAATTAGATGGGTTCTTCTGACACAAGAATTTTATTTTGAGGTAGTAAAATATAAAGGGAGCTGATAATCTAATTGTTAATCATCTATCTAGGCTTGAACTTGAAAATTCATATTACATTGAAAATAAAATTAATGAATATTTTCGTGATGAAATATTAAATACTATAACTGAAGGACTTGTTTCATAGTATGTCGACATAGTTAATTACATAGTCACAATTTACCCTAGGGTTTGATATACCCACAATAAAGAAAATTTAAGCATGATGGAAGAACTTACTTCTAGGATAGCCCATATCTATATAAACAATATAAGGATCAAGTTATTAGAATATGTGTACCTATGGAAGAAACTCAACAAATTATTCTGAAATGTCAAGATCCTAATTTTAGGGGACATTTTGGGATTACTAAAACTGCACATAAAATTTTACATTATGACTTTTATTGGCCAATAATTTTTAGAGATGTTAATACTTATGTAAGAATATGTGATCAATGTCAGAGGGTAGGCAATATTTCTAAAACAAATGAAATTCACATTAATGTTACCTTAGAGGTTGAAACTTTTGATGTTTGGGGTTTAGACTTTATGGGACCATTTATACCTTCTTTCAAAAATATATACATATTAGTTACTATGGACTATGTTTCAACGTAGATAAAAGTTGTAGTTTTACCTCACTGTGATGCTCGAAGTGTTGTAAAATTTTAAAAGAGAAATATTTTTAGTAGATTTGTGATGCCGAGAGAAAGAATTACAGATCGATGAAGCCATGCCAGGAATAAGAAGATTGGAACACTAGTGAAAAAATATTGTATTAGACATAGAACCGTTACTACTTATCATCCTCAGACCAGTGGTCTAGCAAAATTGTCCAACCGAGAAATTAAAAAAAAAATTAGAGAAAACAAAAAATCCTAATAAGATGGATTGGTTTGATAGGTTGGATGGAGCATTATGGGATAATAGGATGATATATAAAACTCCTATAGGAATTACCCCATATAAACTCATATTTGGGAAGGCTTGTACTTATCAGTAGAGTTGTAACATAGAACTTATTGGGCTATCAAGGAATTTAATTATAACTTGAAAGATGATTGTGAGAGATGATTATTGCAATTGAATAAGCTTGAGGAAATAAGAAATGAATCTTATGAGAATGCAAAGGTTTACAAGGAGACAATGAATTATAGCATGATCATAAGATTTAAGTAAATGAATCTAAAACCTAGACAAGAGGCTTTACTATACAAATCAAGATTGAAATTATTTCCTGGGAAACTAAAATCTAGGAGGTTGAGGCCATTCATTGTAATAAAAGTTTATCCTTATGGTGTTGTGGATATAAAAGATCCAAAAAATGATAAAATTTTAAAAGTAAATGTACATAAGCTGAAGTCTTACTTTGATGGAAAGATATCTATGTCTAATGAAATCCTAATGTTGAGTCAACCTGAGCAAGATTTTCTTACATCGGGCTGATGATATTAAAACAAGCTCTTTGTTAAAGGGAGCTCATAGTTACAAAAATGAATTGAGCTTAGTTTTCTTAGATTTTTTTGTGTGTATTTGCTTGATTGAGGTTGAGAGTCTCACATGTGTTGTTACTACTTAAAATGATTTAATTTATGACCTTGAGGAGGTTAAGATGTGTATTTTGACCTTTGACAGACTCTTGGTTTATTGTGCACTGGTGCCTAGGTGCCAAAATCTGGCGCCTTGTCGCAAGCAAATAGAGGGTCTGGCGTATAGGCACCCAAATCTGTCTCATAGGCGCCACATTTACAAGTTCATAAAATGGAGCGGTTTTAAAGATTTTTTAACGGTTTTCACCATTTTAAAACCCATAAGACCTTTAAATGTTTTTTTATTCCATTTTATATGATTTGGGAGTGATAGATGTCTTGAGATCTCAATGGATGACAAGAATCATGGATTGCAATCCTTTGACAAGTACAACTGTTGGAGTATTGGATCATAAGAAGTTCATGAGCATTGAAATGTAGAGACTTCATGAAGGGACTTTGGTGAAGAAGAAATTAATAAAGGAACGAGGATTCATCATGCCTGGAGGGCAGATCGAGGCAATTGTTGTGCAAAGGAGTTGGGAAGTGTTTTACTACACCATTGCTGCTGCTGTAATATCTATTGTAAAATAATTCATATGCAAATCTTCATAGATTAAATCAGGGATTGGTGTAGGTTTGAAATAAGTTAGTACATTTTAATCGTGTAAGAATAAATGAGCTATTCTTTGTGGAAGGTGTGCCAATTTGTGAATTTGTTAACTTTTCTACGACTAGAGAAAATTTGACTGAGATATTCAGATTCCTGACAGACACCGATGAACGTTGGAAATTTAGAAGCAATTCCAAGGTTGGTTTTCTTACTTCAAGCTTGAATTCATCATCTATGCTTTGACACTTCTTCATTTCTGCCAAATTACTTCCTACCACAAACATTAATGAAGTAACAAAGGAAAGTGCAATTTCCATTATTGTATTCAAGCGGAAAGACCTATTGATATGGGGGCACTTATTTATAAATCCATCAATGGAGTTGCACTCAAAAAATATAAGACTAAGCTTGGTCACCCTGCAATTTTTTTCTCACTTTGTAATCAAGCCCGGATCCCTTGTGATAGTTGGGAGAATATACGTCTTCCCTCGAAGCCCATGGACCAGTCTATTTTGAGCTGTGAAAACATCAATCTTTATATGGCACATGGAAAAAGTTCTTATATGGATCAATCTTTACAGCCTTCCTCATCATCTGCATCTCGATGTGCTGATAGTTTGGCATGTATCATGGAGGTAGTGGGAAATATAAATAAGGAGTTATTAGTGATTCATAATAGGATCCGTATTATCATTGATCAATTTGATTATCTGGATTGGCAAATGAAACAACAGTTTGACCATACTGTCATAATCCATGATGCACAATTTTAAATGTATAAGAAGAATGGCTAGATCAATAAGGATTCCAAGGACTTCTCGATCTATCCCTTCTACAACATGTATGTGCACAATCACTTGGAGATATTAGAGAAGTAGATAGTGAAGTTGATGACAATTTGGAGTGATTTTTCATAGTATCTTATATATGTGCATGTTTTTATGTTGTATGATTTGAAAATGTTTGGATTTGATTGAGCATTAGCCCTATGGTGTGTTTGAGGTTTTCTAGTAATTAGAGTGTTTGAATGCCTAAGAGTCTGTAAGTGATTTCAGTATTTTTTTTTAAAGATTGTGAGTGTCATGTATTAGTGTTTGTATGGGGATTGGATTTATATTTAAATATAAGTGAGTGTTTGCGTTTTGTGAAAATTAGGTGTTTGAAGTTGTTTAAAATAATTAAATTTGGCTTGCAAAGGTTCGTAGCGCCTTGGTGTGTAGTGCTCATTGTTGAAATTTAATGAAAACAATGAAAAGCCCAAATAGGGACACTAGCACCTAACATCGAAATCTGGTGCCTAGGTACCATAAACCTGAGAGCATGGCACCTGGGTGCCAAAATTTGTGCCTACACGCTGGTTCACCTGGACAAAAAATTTGAGTTGAGAACCTAATTTTTTGCACAAGTCGTCATCTTCTTCTTCTTTGATTTAGCAAAAAAAAACATTTTAGAGGCTTCATAAGGCTTCTCACATCTTGGATTTTGGAGCAATTTCTTGACTCAAATTCTTTGGATTTGATCTTCTCATTGTAAGAGCTTCATTTTAATGCAAATTTTTTTTATTTTCATCATGGATTCTTCTCACATTGCTCATGTGTTGAAATTTTGGAATTTTTGGAAGAAATGAGTGATGAATCAAGGGTGGAAAGTTTCTTACCTTAGAAAACATTTCTTGGGAGTTTAAGAAAATTTTTTTGAATTTATGTGGAATTTTTTGGAATTTTTTATATAATGTGGCTCCTAAAACAATGCGAGGAAAAGGAATTTTTTTTTTATTCAAAGAAAATTTCCAATATAAAGGCTCCATTTAGATACAAAGATCTCCTTCTGAATAGAAAGTTGATTTGGGAAAGGGCCTCTCTCAATCCCACGTGAGCGATCAAAATTTTGATTATAGCCTGGCACTGGGAATGTTTTTGTTATTTCACTGAAATTGCGGTAATTTGTATTATGCAGGAATTTTATGCAAATTTTCTTGAAGCTTATAACGATCATGTTAATGTTTGAGGAAGAAGTGACTTTGGAATGCATCAAGGCTCTATTCCAGCTACCAAATATTATTAACTGTGAGTATTTGTCATTTGTGTCTTCTGATTCACATTTGGATGAGGTGATAGCATTCCTAGCTAACGGAAGAGGAGTTTAGAAAATTTAAAAAAATCATAAGGTAAATTTCTCTACCTCAATGTTAAATGCACCCTCTGAGGGCACTATTTTTTAGTGCATGACTTCTTCCCACTAATCATCTGAGTGAGGTGACCAAGGAGAGAGCATAATTAAATTTTTGCATCCAACCGATGAAGAGTATAAATCTTTTGTTAGTAATTTTGAGAAGCATTCAGTTTTTGGCTTTGGAGCTAGATCTTCATATACACTTTCC